>CAKNWT010268304.1:0-10302 GCA_932066315.1 Andricus coriarius
CCCTAAGCGGAGGCGTGACAACCGTGCCGAAAGCTGAATGGCACCTGGGTGAGGTGTCTCAAACGGTGACTCTGGGATACCGGGCGACCTCTCAGAGTATGCAGCCTTATCCTTGCATGCGGGGCTCTACCAGGATGGACGAACACTTTCCCTAGCTGCTCCTGGGGACAACAATGATGCCACCAAAACAGCCAAAAGTTGTAAATGCGGTTCAAAACGATCGAACGAATCAACTCAAGGATGACTTGCCAGGCTGCTACGATGCCAGCATTATCCCTGTTCACCGAGGCTTTATGGCACGTATGCATATTCTGTGGTGCCAAAAACACCCAGAGCTTCAGCACGTTTCAATTCAATCGTTGCGAAATCAACGTGCCTACCTCTAGAAAAATGGATATGTACGCGGAGCGCTTCCCCAGCCGCTGCTTGATCAAGATGCAGCCGAAGATGAGGAAACAACATTAAGACCAGCTGCGGAAAACAATCACCATCTGAGAGATGATCACGATTTCAGGACAAGAAGGAGCATTAACATGGATGTTCCTCTTAAGCCCCAAGATCTGGCTGAAATGGATGCCTCCCTTCGCGGAGAAATCTCGCAAGAATTCGACCTCTGGACCATCAATTGCTCAGTTTATGGTGCTGCGAGAGCTTTGGCTGACTAAAATCGAAGGCTCAAACCTAAGATGGATCAAAAGACCAAAAGACGCTTACATCAACTGAACAAGAAGATTGGATGGGCAAGACAGAATGCGTCCCGTGTTCAATGTGTGATTGACTACATAACATGTGGTAGACCGTTCACGGAAGGGTTTCGAAAGTTCGCCCAAGAACTAAGGATCTTGAATCACACACTAAACACGTCAAAGCTGCTGACAATCAAGCAACATATTGTTGACAAAATACGGCTGTTATCTGACGCAAGGAGAAGAATACAGAAGAGGGAGAGATGGATCAGGAAGAATCAACAGTTTCTCGCTGACCCATGTCGCCTGTTCAATGATCACCCTGTTTCTGTCAAAAATCCACCCAAGCCCAACGAGGTGGAGACTTTTTGGAGAGAGGTATACAAGATCCCTAAAACACTAGAGTTAAAAGAAAATACTGACAATATCATCCGGTTCAAGGAATTTTGCGACAACCTCATAAAATGTGAGGATGAATGTCCATCAATCCCAAGAGGTGAAAAAAGCACTCAGAGGAACGAAGAACTTTTCCGGTGCTGGACCAAATTGTATCAAGAACTTCTGGTGGAAGAAGTTTACTTCTACACACCAACAATTGGCCCGCATGTTCTCCTCATTTTTAAAGTCAGAGACGCCCGTTCCACAGTGGCTGGTGTTAGGACGCACTATACTCCTACCGAAAAAAGGCAACTTGTCCAACCCAGAGAATTACAGGCCAATAACTTGTTTGAACACACTGTATAAGATCTTTACAGCTGTCCTAAACAACAGAATTGTTTGACGAATGGAGCCTGTGTGGCGTGAGATGTACGAACAACGTGGCTCCAAAACAGGTGTAGCAGGATGTCAAGAGAACCTGCTAATTGACAGGTGTATCTGTAAAGACGCTGCAGCACATCAGCGCGTCCTGTCAATGACCTGGATTGACTACCGGAAAGCTTTCGATTCAACCTCTCATAGAATTATCATCTGTCTGTTGGAAAGCTTGGAGGTGCATCCACACATAGTGAGATGCATAGAAAGGTTAATGCCTCTTTGGAAAACTAGAATTACTATCTCATCTGGAAATTATCGTGTTACAACAAATAACGTCACCTTCCAGAGGGGCGTCTTTCAGGGCGATACCATGAGCCCTTTACTTTTTTAAATCACACTTCTGCCTCTATCTCTCGCGTTACGAAATTCTTCTGGATACCTCTGTGGCGACACTAACCAGCGAGAGCACAAGGTCACTCATGTATTTTATATGGACGAGCTGAAGCTCTATGCCTCTGGTAAAGGCAAACTTCAAATTGCCATAAATATCGTCGCGAAGTATACAGGAGAGATTGAGATGGACTTTGGATTGGCTAAATGTGCCGAAATTCATCTAAAGAACGGAAAGATTGTTGGCGTTCCCGAGGACCCTGAGCTTGTAGATATAGGTGTTATCAGACATATACCTGAGCGTGCCTCAAAGCCGCATTCAGGACGTAACAGCAGTAAAGGAGTCTCTCCGAAGCAGATACAAGCATCTTCTTGGACAGATTTGGTCTTCCCATCTGTCAGCGTTGAACACGATATCTGCGACTAACATGCTTGCCGTCCCGACTCTACTCTACTCGTTTGGGTTAGTTCAATGGACGAAGAACGAACTTAAGGCCCTTGATGTCACCACACGTAAGATCATGCATATGCATAAAAGCTTGCATATCAATTCGTTAGTTCCGCGATTATACATTTCACGCCGTCAAGGCGGACGCGGAATCCTGAATCTCCAGTGTCTTCATAACCGTATCGCTCTAAGTACAGCTTATATCGTAGTCAATGGCAGAGATCCTCTCCTAAAAATGGTCAGGAACCACGAGATGATTGGTGAAGAAGCGTTCCTTTACAAAGCCGCGGAGCAAGCGGCCGAGACCCTTGGCCTGCATTTTAACATCAGAAGTGAGGAAAGTGCATTACTCCATCTAGATGCTTCACTTCTGAAAGCCGAAGTGAAGAAAGCAGAAGTTCAAAAATTCCATCAACAGCTGCTCGACAAGCAAATGCACGGAAATTTTCACAGAAATGTAGAAAAAACAGTCCTTGACGAAGGAGCAAACTTTTGCTTTCCTCAGATCATCAGGCCTTAATTCGGGTATAGAAAGTTTCATTTTCGCATGCCAGGACGGTGTCATTTCCACCTTAGCACACCGTGACTGCATTTTATGTCAAGAAGTTCCCAGCGATAGGTGCAGAGCGTGTCATGCACACGCTGAGTACCTGGAACACATACTATCGGGGTGTCCCGCACACGCAGGAACGACGTACATCTACAGACACAATGCAGTCCTAAGAGTTCTTTATTACTGATCTCGTATCGAAACCTTTGTCACGTTTCTTTGCGAAATTTGCAAGCAATTTTTCCAAGCCCGTTTCAATCTTTGTCGCTCTTACGGTGTTGGCCGCGACCCTGCCCTGCCGAACGCTTCGAGGCATATAGAGTCAATCGTCCAAAACGAGAAGTGCCGTATCTTCTGGAACTACGATTTTCGGACAGCGGTCTCCGTTGCACACTCGAGGCCTGACATTGTTCACCAAGACTTCGAGAAATGAACTATATTCGTAATCGAATTCTCGGCACCGTCTGAATACAACATCACTGCCAAGGAGACAGAAAAGGAGGAGAGGTATCAAGACCTTAAAAGGGAGCTGCAAAAGCTGTACCCAAAATATTCGGTGCAAGTAATTGTCCTTGTGATAGGTGCTCTTGGAGGTGCGAAGCTATCACTGGTTCGTAACCTTAAAGCCATACCCGCGTGCCAAAAAGATACCAAGGCACTTGCGAAATGGATGCTGAAAGCTGTCATCCTTGGGTCGCTCCGTGTGCTCAAAACACACGAGGGTTTCGCTGGTCAGTCGTTGTGATTCCATCGTTTCCTGTGACCACCCATCTCGCGGTTGTGAGACGTGGCCATGAATGTGATTTAGTGCGGTCCTACTGGGAGCCGGTGTCAGTTTTTAGATGGCAGTTGTTCCCAGTGAGACCCTGCGGTGGAGGGTTAACCTTATTTTTTAATAATATATGGGGCATAATTTCTCAAGTGTACCCACCTCGAAAATGAAAGTTGTCCGGTCGGACTAAAATCTAGCCCAACTGTAGTCCTATTAGATAGTACTCCTCACAACAAAAATTAATTAATTCTGATCATTATTGATCAAAGTGGAGTGGGTACAATTTTTGCTTTTTTAAGAAAGGCCTTAATTTCAAAAATTTGTAACTTTTTTCCTATTGCTTTAAACAAAATTTCACTACCAATGTTTTTCATAGGTTTTTTCACAAACTTTTTGGTGTTCGTAACGATTTGCAAAAAATGTCAAAATTTGACCCTAATTTTTGAAAACCAAAATTAAATTTGACTTTTTTTCAAATTTCGACACTTTTTTTTTCAAAATAGTTTTAAAAGAAAGCTGAGATTTCTTCCTATAAGATCCCCAATTTTCAGAGTGGCAAATTCATTTGACTTCGAGTAATAGAACGATACGTACAAAAAATGCCACAATAGAGCCGCTGGCGCGCGATCTCCCCTAGTGCGCTCACGCCGAGGATCTTTGTGCAACGCTTTAGTTCCAGTTTTGAAAGTTATGTAATATTTTATGCTAATAAAAAACTGTTTTTTTTTCTTCAAAAAGTGAGTCATAAAGCAACTAATCCTAAACTGCGTGGTTTTGCCCACGAATTCCGTTTGAAATTCCCTGAACTACCAGAATGAGCTCAAATTTGTAGTTCATGTAGGTACCAACTCAAGAACTCAGCGGGAATATCATCCTTGAACTCTGGTGATATTGCAGAACCTTCCGGTAGAGATAAGGTGGATACTGATGATAATAAAATGAAATCTGAAGATGATGAAGAGTAGCTATATGACACCGAAAAAGATTTAGATGTCTTAGGCATCAATGTGCAGTGTGAAAAAAAATATCATAAAGCTGGTGTTGAAGTACTTGGTCAAATCATCGAAAAATGCAATGCCTCTAAAGATCTTCAAAAACAATTTGAACATTTCTCGCTTGCACCATAATCTTGGGACGAAGAAAACTGATGCAGGTGCTCAATAAATCGGAGCGAAAAGCAAGAAATGTCAAAAATTTAGTTTCAGAGCATGGAATTCTTACGCTTCCGAATCCAAAAAGAGAAACAGCATTGACTCCTGAAACTAAAACTCTAGTGAACAAGTTTTATGAACGCGATGACATAAGTCGAATGATGCCAGGGGTGAAAGACTTTGTGTCGATCAAGAATGATGATGAAACTGGTTCACATGTTGAAAAATGATGATTTCTGTGAAAGACTGTTGAAATTAAAAACTCGTCCCTTTATTTCAAAGGGACCTGGGGAGTTTTTGATTTGCTTCGATTTCGGTGGGAATTACGCGTTCTTAATTCAGAATGCAGCTCAATCATTCCAATGGAATAAGGACCAAGCTGCAATATTCATTGTGGTGATTTATTATAAAAAATATAGAGAGCTCAAGCATGTAAGTATCGCAATCATATCTGATGACTTAGCTCATGACACGGTGGCTGCTCACGAGTATCAGGAGATAATAGTAGATTACTTGAAAACTCATTTCAGGCCAAATAAAATCCACTATTTCACTGATGACGCAGGGTAACATTTTAAAAATAAGAGTAGCTCTGCTAATCTCCGAGCCCATGTAGAAGATTTTGGTCTCCAAGTTGAATGGCATTTCCACGGCACATCTCACGGTAAGGGTGTATGTGATAGTATAGGAACGAATATAGAGACAAGCGGCACGTGCGAGCTTACAATGTTTTCCGAAACATCACATACTCACTCCCCATTTTTTTTTCAGTGGGCAAAGAGTAACTGTAAGGAAACCGAAGTTTTTTTCAGCAGCAAAGGAAATCATGCCTTTGCCACCGAGTTACTGAAAGCCAAAGCTGAGAAAGCTGTTAGGATATCAGGTACATTACAGTACTATACTTTCATTCCCACTCAAGCTGAAAAACTTCAACTTAAAATGTTTTCGTCCTCTGAGAAACACTACATCTTCTCGAATGGCGAAAAAAAGAATCCGCAGAGAGGTCTGCAAAGAAAACAACTGTTGAAACTATAGCCAAAAAATCGATCAGAAAGACATATAATATTGCCATATAATATTACATAACTTAAAAAACTGACACTAAAGCATTGCACAAGGATCCTCGGCGTGAGCGCACTAGGGGAGATCGCGTGCCAGCCGCTCTATCATGGCATTTTGTTTACGTATCGTTCTCTTACTCAAAGGCAAATAAAGTTACCACTCTGAAAGTTGGGGATCTTATAGGAAAAAATCTCAGCTTTCTTTTAAAACTATTTTGGAGAAAAAAAGTGTCGAAATTTGAAAAAAAGTCAAATGTATTTTTGATTTTCAAAAATTAGGGTCAAATTTGCAGTTTTTTCGAAAATCGTTACTACCACCAAAAGTCTGTGAAAAAATCGATACAAAACATTTATAGTGAAATTTTATTTAAAGCAATAGGAAAAAAGTTACAAATGTTTGAAAGTAAGGCCTTTCTTAAAAAATCAAAAATTGTACCCCCTCTACTTTGATCAATAATGATCAGAATTAATTAATTTTTGGTGTGAGGAGTACTATTTAATAGGACTACAATTGTGCTAATTTTTAGTCTAATCGGACAACTTTCATTTTCGAGGTGGATACACTTGAGGAATTATGCCCCATATATAATTAAAAAATAAGGACCGCGGTAAATCAAACCAATGTCCACGTCTGACGACATTGATATAGGTGGCCACATGCACGATGACATCACTACGTCTGGCCGATGTACTTTGGCATATTTGCGGCACGCGGGGATGGCTTGGAGGTTACGAAACGGTGATGGCTTCGCAACCTCCAAACACACATATCATAAGTACAATAATTTTAAACGAATATTTTCGGAACAGTCGCAACAGCTCATAAGGTTTCGATACATCTCCTTTTTCTTCTCCTTGACTGTGATGTTATTGTCCGTCGAAGCCGAGAAGTCGATCACGAACATAATTCGTTCCTCGACGTCCATTAGAACGATGGCAGGCTTTGGAGCGTTTGGCAGGGCAGTTGCACGGTCATAATCTTTCCCGCGTCTTTCCCGAGAGGATAAAAAAAAATGTTTGTAAATAATCTTTTTCTAAGATTGCACGTTTTCTCTTTTTTTGTTTTAAATTTCTTTCCTATACTTTATATTTTTAAATGACATTTTAAACTACAAAGTACAAAGTGTAAATAAACGCCGAGTTGGAATTTTTTGAAAATCGAGTTTAAAATCAGAAGGATAAAGTCATGTTCAAAAATAATAACGAGTGAGCCTCAAGAACTTTTTTAAAAGATCCTATCAACTCGTTGAGATCGATTGGCACTTTAAAAATTAAATTTTTAGAGTTTTCATATGGAAAAAAATATAGTTTTAATCAATCGGATTAAAATTGAACCGAAAGGTACGGGCAATAGGAATAGTACAGGTTTAACTTCAACGAGTTCGGCGTGGAATCAAAGCGGGAGGCTGCGTCAACCCCACATGGAACTATCACGCTTCATGTGTATTTACCCGAGTAAATGCAAAATCGATAGGCTGTACTGTAGTTTGCAGAGCTTTCGCTGTACGCCAGGTATATAAGGCATAGTTTGAGGTCAAAATATAGGCGGGGGCCTCGACGACGTGCGCGTGTATTAATAACAGATTGATCGTCGACAGGAAATAGAGACTGGCCGGAGATACTTGTAGGTGCAGGCCATGAGAAACATTCGAAGTAAAATAATTTTCGAGGTCGCGGGCTGTCATTGTTGAGAAAAGAAAAACAAAAAATCGAATAAGGTTGCCGCCATAAATTTAAATTACTGTTCAGTTAATCGCTACATTATCTTCAGCGATCCCATCGTTCATTACTGTGGGAGATAATTCAATACCCTAATAATCGTCTACTAACCGTCCTATCCTATTCTAAAAACGACATGCATTTCAGCCAACTTCATAGCGTTACCATTTACCTTAACGCTCACTTCATGCGTAACCCGTGGTTACTCATGAAGTAAGCGAACTGACCAGAGAGCTGCCAAGTCGAGAATATTCTCGAGCTTGCGCAGACCTCTTTAATTCTGTCCAAAAGATTTTTTGCAAAAATAATCTCAATATATATGCGGGAAAATACAAAAATATTTAATATAATCTAAAACTCTCGATTCTTTACGAACTTGAACTACCAATTACCGAGATCCCTTATATTTCTCTCCTCTTAAAAGTGTGTGGACTCCAATGGCAGATGAAAGCAGTGGTTGAAAGCAGAAACCCATGAGAGTGAAAGAGACGGATAGATCTATTTGGCTCTTTCACTGTCATGAGTTTCTGCTTTCATCCATTGCTTGCATCTGCCATGGTAGTGCACCATCATAATAACATAATCAATGGCGATCAAAAATTGATTGTTGCGGTCACCTCGGTCTCCTACTCTTTGTCTCTGATCTGGAACGTGGGTCGTTTCATGTCGTCGTTACTCGGCGTTACAGAGTTCAGTGTGGTGAAAATTACGTTAGTAAATATGGCAGAGGGTGGCGCTGACTGTACTTTTAGGCCGATGTGATGTACGAGTATAATGGAGAGAATTTTTCCGAAAATTTCGCCGAACAGTTTTTTAGATTGAAATTCTATCAAGTTTTTTTTTGTGATGTACGAGAATAATGGACAGAATTTTGCCGAAAATATCGCCGAACAGATTACCTTGCGAATTTTGATGGTTTCAAGAAAATAAAAAAGTTTGCTTATAATTCCTGGTAAAATTTAAATAATGTTTTATTTGGTTTTAAGAGAATATTTAAAAATGATTCTCTAAGATTTCGAAAAATAATGTAGAAAATTTTAAAGCAAAATTTCTCAAGTCTGCACGTTTACAACATTTTACAAAAAATGTGTGTTAGTTTGAGAAATACAAACTTTAGAA
Organism: Andricus coriarius; assembly: GCA_932066315.1. NCBI lineage: Eukaryota > Metazoa > Arthropoda > Insecta > Hymenoptera > Cynipidae > Andricus > Andricus coriarius. Next base: position 8,653 of record CAKNWT010268304.1, read on the forward strand.
TCTTTTTCAGAAAGAAAGGTTTCAAGAGAATGAAAAACTTTTCCAAATAAAATTGAACAAGATTTCAAAACATTTCGAAAAAATTCAAAAATTGTCAAAAAAGTTTGTGGAAGATTTGAAGGCAATTTTTTCATTTTGCAGAATTAATATTTTTTTAAAGGAAAAACGCTACTCATTTTTAAATATATATTGAAAAGTTTTGAAAAAATTTCAAAAATAATTAAAAACATCGAACGATTTCAAGAAATTTAAAACAAACTGTAGAGCTTGGAAGATTTTGAAAACAGGTTTTTAAGAATTCTGAAAGATTTCAAGAGAATAAAAAAGTTATGTTAAAATTCCTGGGAAAATTTTAACGATATTTACTTTTGAAAAAATAATTTTAAGGCAAATTTTTCATTTTGCAGAATTTCAAAAAAAAAATGGACGAAAAATTCTACTTATTTAAAAAGAATTGAGTCTTGAAAAAATTTCAAAAATAATTTAAAACCTGAAAAGATTTAAAGAAATTTAAAACTAAATGTAGATTTTGGAAGATTTTGAAAGAAGGTTCTTAAGAATTTTGAAAGATTTCATGAGAATAAAAAAGTTATGTTAAAATTCCTGAGAAATTTGAACGATATTTAATTTTGAAAAATTAATTTTAGGCAATTTTTTGATTTTGCAGAATTAAACATTTTTTTAGGAAAAATGCTACTCATTTTAAAATATATATTGACAAGTTTTAAAAAAAATTCAAAAATAATTATTAACCTCGCACGATTTCAAGAAATTTAAAACAAACTGTAGAGCTTGGAAGATTTTGAAAAAAGGTTTTTAAGAATTCTGAAAGATTTCAAAAGCATAAAAAAGTTATGTTAAAATTCCTGGGAAAATTTGAAGGATATTTAATTTTGAAATAATAATTTGTAGGCAAATTTTTCATTTTGCAGAATTTTGAGAAAAAAATGGACGAAAAATTCTACTTTTTTAAAAAGAATTGAGAAGTCTTGAAAAAATTTCAAAAATAATTTAAAGCCTGGAACGATTTAAAGAAATTTAAAACAAAATGTAGATTTTGGAAGATTTTGAAAGAAGGGTTTTAAGAATTTTGAAAGATTTCAAGAGAATAAAAAAGTTCTGTTAAAATTCCTGAGAAATTTGAACGATATTTAATTTTGAAAAATTAATTTTTAGGCAATTTTTTCTTTTTGCAGAATTTTGAAAAAAAATGGACGAAAAATTCTACTTACATAAAAAGATATTGAGAAGTTTTAAAAAAATTTCAATAATAATTTAAAACCTGAAACGATTTCAAGGAATTTAAAACAAAATGTAGATTTTGGAGGATTTTGAAAAAAGGTTTTTAAGACTTTTGAAAGGTTTCAAGTCATTTTGCAGAATTAAAAATTTTATTTAGGAAATATGCTACTAATTCTAAAAGAGATTGAAAAGTTTTAATAAAATTTTAAAAATAATTTAAAACCTGGAACGATTTCACGGAATTTAAAACAAAATGTAGATTTTGGAAGATTTTGAAAAAAGGTTTTTAAGAATTTTGAACGATTTCAAGTCATTTTGCAGAATTTAAATTTTTTAGGAAAATGCTACTCAATTAGAAGACATTGAAAAGTTTTGAAAAAATTTCAAAAATAATGTAAAACCTGGAAC
>CAKNWT010268308.1:0-17222 GCA_932066315.1 Andricus coriarius
AGGCGACAGCATTCTGCAAATCAATGAATTTAGTTCGAAGTCCTCGTACATTCTGATAATATATATTAAGACTATCAAATGATCGGGCCGTGATAGGTGCTCTGTCCCCGCTCCTTCGATTTCGTCGACTTGACACAGTAGGATTCTCGAGGTTCGTGTCACCACACCTGTATTTAGTTTGTTCATTCAATTGATCGGATTGCTATATAGAAGAGTAGTTGATTTTACTCTTATTTCGGGCAAGAGCTTTACTATACGAAGTACATTCCTTACTGAATGCAGAGTGATCAAATTTTATGTTCGATATATTTAGGACGGTTGCAGCATGTTTAAAATTTGTGCATACCTTAGATGTAGCTTCACATTCTGACTCTTTATGGTCTCCTGCACACTGCGGACATGTATGGTGAGTTTGTCGACATACCCTGGCCATGTGTTCAAATTTAAGACACTTGAAACATCTTAACACGCTCACGTGATCAATCACTGTACAACTTCCCCAGCCGACGTGAATTCTGCCTCTCTCCAATGACACTCGATGTGTGACAGGGTCAACTTCCAGGATCATGGTGTAAAAGTTCTGATTTTTAACATTTGCTTTTTTAAAGAGCACTTTAATTTTGAAGTCAGGTCCATCCTCAAGTTGGTTTTGTCGACGAATTTTTTCTACAAGACCTTCATCCTGATCAACATCATCAGCGTGTACACCTAAAATTTTAATTTTATGGTAGATCTTCCGCGGTTCTTTGACAACATATTGATCTCCTAAGTTCACAGCGGCTTTACGAAGTTTTTCCTTTGATGCAACATCACTACAACTTATTATAACTCCTCCACTAGAAATGCTTTTCATCGCGGTGACACCAGCTGATATATCATTGGGGTTGATGTTAGATTTTACGGCCTTCGTAGTTTCTGAAGAAAGTTGAGCCTCATTTTTAGGCTTGATAACAATTGTCGCTATTGCGTCACGATATGAATTCGTACCTTTCGTTCGAGTAGCGTCATCAGACGCCTTAGTTTCATCCATCTTAGAAACTTTGGTTTTTAATGCTTTGACATAAGATTTCAATGATTTGATTTCTTCATCCTTAGTGCACAAAAGAGTCTCTTGTTCCTTTATTAATTTTCGTAAACGACTAATCGTTTCACTTTCACTGCCTGATGATGATAGATCACTTTTTGGCTTACAACACTGACATCGAGCATCAATAAGGTACACAAGATCTTTTATCCGATTTGCACAGCTTTTGTGATAAGAATTACCACAATTGATACACACAACACTTTTTACAATAGTTCCTTTACAACACTTGTAACGAATCGGTGATTTTTGTGTCTGATTATTGACATTTACGACCGTTGAATCGGAGCTCTCAGAATCACTGTTAATATGGTTCATATATGTTACTGCAATAACTATAAGATCCATGATAATACAGTATTTTATTAATATTACTATGGAAAATGTAATTTACTTAATATCCGATTAAAATATCAAAGTTTATCTAAACATTTTTTAATGAAATGTTTCAATTTAAAAAAAAATCTTATTTTGACTAATGGTGTGTATAATGTGTATTAAAATGAAAGCTAAAAAGTTTTTTTTTGCAAGTTGTATTATAATTTTTTTTCGAGGTTTTCTCCTCTAGATCCGTGATTTTTTGTGATAACAGGCGCACCTCTTGCAGGATATACCACGGTCTAGTTGATTAGAAGCTATCAGTTCTGCTATAATCAACTCTGGGTCAAATAGTGTCAAAAATATTGTTTTCAATCAGACCCTTACCCCCCCCCCCCCCCAAAAAAAAAAGAATCGAAATAAATCTAGAAGTCAAATAGTATCAAAGATAAAGAATAAAATCTAATATTCTTCCCTAAAGTGAAAAATAAAAAATTGATCGACGGGATATACATTTTTGGACCTAAAACTGCATAAAATATAGGTATATACGCTATTAATATGGACGGAAAAATTTGTACTTTTGTTCTTAAATTAAATTTTAGAATTAATTATTATTTCAAGTATAACATAAACAATTAGGTATTTAGTATTCCTCTTTGTCTGCAGTTCTGGAAATGTTGTTCTTAAAACAATTGACCTCAAAATTAGGACGGTCAGTCGTAAAATAAAATAACAAGATTAACAAAATTACTGAAAATCCCATGCAACTTAAACCTCGTTGGTATTCTATTCAGCTGCAGGTCTGGAAATGTTGTTTTCAAAACTATCGAGCTGAAAATTAGTATTTTCAGTCTCAAAATAAAATAACTGCTCTTAAAACCATCGACTAATAGCTTCTAATCGACTAAGACCGTGATATATCCTACAAGAGGTGCCCCTCTTATTGCAGAAAATCACGGATCTAGAGGAAAAAACCTAAAAAAAAATGATAATAAAAATTCCCAAAAGAACTTGTTAGCTTTAATTTTAATACAGATTATACACACCGTTAGTCAAAATAAGATTTTTTTCAAATTTAAAAATTTCATTTACTATTTTTAGACAAACTTTGATATTTTAGTCGGATATTAAGTACATTACATTTTCCATACTAATAATAATAAAATACTGTATTATCATAGATCTTATAGTTATTGCAGTAACATATATGAACCATATTAACATAAATTATTATAATTTCTCGACTTGGAAATAAAAATGAATTTCAAGCAATTAAAATAAGCGCGCGTATTACGACCAATAACGTGGCTTTCCCCTTCCAACCCAAGGCTTGCGCAGTTGAAAAAGTCGAGGTCTATTAGCATCACTGTAGTAAACGTCCATCACTAATGTAGTTGTGTAGGCACAACCCTCTTTAGTCCAGTGGGACACATATGTCCCAGTAGCGTGTTTAAAAATCCATAACTCCGTGAAAAATTTAGATATCTTCATTTTTTTTTCGGCATGAACTTGAGAAAATCATTCAACAAACGGAAAAAATGTTCCCACTCATGGATCTTGTTGCATGCCAATACTATAACTGCATATCGCATCGCAAATTTGGAATTTTTTTAACGTTTTGTCACGAATGACACAGCTCCACAAGAAAAGAACAAAGTGTTTTGTTACACAACTTAGATCACCCTACCCATACGTTTTTTGGGTCGCTGAATCCGAATTTGGGGTCAGTTTTACCCGATCAAGTCAGGATCAAGGTCATTCCAAGGTCAAAGGTCAGAATCAAAGAATTTCGACTTCTTTCCACAGATGAAAATTTGCGACTTCAAGGTTCTATGAGCTAAGGGTTAGGAATACAACCACAAAAAATGAATTTTAAGACTTGTCCTGAGAAAAGAAGTTTTCTAATGATACTCCTGAATGATTTTGGGCACCAATTCCAATAGTTGAATAAGGAATTTGAAATGACTTTCACAGATGAGAAACCACGAGATCCAAGTTTTTCGAATTAAGGGTTGAAAATACAACCCCCAAAATGAATTCAGAGTCTTGTTTAGTGGAGGAGCATCTTCAGAGGATACATAAAAGTAATTTCTGATACGAATAGTGCACCTCAAAAATTTGTAATCCTTTTTTCGGGCATAAGGGGTGGTTTTCCCTCCTAAGGGTAATTTTCAGTGAATGAAAAATTATGACAATTTTTTTTCGTCATCTGGGACCCTGTCGGACTTCATTCCAAGAGGTTTCATTCCCATGGGGTACGTAGAAAAAACTCGGACTAGAAAGGGTTAAGGCTTGTAAAATCATTACAGAAGTGGAGAGTTTAAAATTGAGTGCACGATCTAGGATCTTCCATCGACCTGCAAGGATTCCAAAAGAATTTTCAATGATGTTCCGTGCGCTTGATGTCTGGGAAATATGAAAAATTTACAAGTATTAAGGCATGTGATACTTCAATCGGGTTCAGTTCCCCCGGGGTTTTGTCCACAAAACTTAAAATTTGTAAAAACTGGATTCGGAGATGCTATAAAATAGAATAACGGACGTCCCCGAACTCTTTTTTTAAGGGATAATAGCAAAAAAATATATTCTGCTAAATAAAATTTTTCTGTATATGCACTATTTGGAGGTTAGAATCGGTTGTCAAGTCTCTGTCATTCCGATAATGTTGTTATCTGTTGTACCGTGTGGCATAGAGGGCGTCCGAACGAGCATAAATTAAATTATTTATGAAATATATTTTTTGGATTGCCTACAAACAAGCTTAGTTCCGGGACATTAGCTACTATGTTTTATTACTTGTCCTAAGTTTTCGACCAAAAATATTGTGTAGCTTGGAAGTAAAGCTGCGGGGAGAATTGTAACACACATAACCTCAAAATACACACATATTAATCAAATTTAGCAAAATGATTTTTTTTTTAATTATTTCACAACAGAAGAGTTTGGTGACGTCCGTTAGCATGTTCGCTATCATTCCCCAAAATTTTAAGGCAAAATCTTTATTATTGTAGGACAAAAGCCGGGGGAACCTGACACTGCTAAAATCGATAATTGTTTATGTATCGCATGCCCTTAAGGTTAATAAATTTAAACGTATGTTAGGAACCGTCCTTGAATTACGCAAGATCTCAAGGTGGAGGGAGGGGGCCAGAGATTTGTTTACGATTTGTTGCTGTAGTGGGGGGGGGGGCTCATTCATTCGTGTGCGTAATTTTGGGAAATTTGCATATGAAACAAATAACTGGCAGGACATGTACAGAAATTTCATATGAACTTAATTGTAACCGCCAAACTAACCGGATGAGTGAAAAACAACCTAGTTAAAAAAATTTTTGAATAAAGTCAGGGAATTTCTATAAGTTTAAATGACTGTCAAAAAGAATAAATCTGACATTTTTCGATTTTAATTTGAAATTGTTCTATTCCGCCTATAAAAGATTCTAGGTGTAAAATGTTACAAGTTTAAGATTCTGGTATTTAATTATTAATGTTGAGTGAAAATTAACAATTGATTAAATGTTGGTTTAAAATTCATATTTTGGTGTTGAAAATTCAACTGAAATCTTTTTTGGATGAATATTGAACTTTTATTTTTTATTTTTGTCTTTTTCATTTAAAATCTCATCTATTTTAGTAGAAATTGCACCTTTGTTGGATAAAAATGCTACTTTTTGTTGAAAACTCAACAAATTTGTTAAAGTCATCCTTTTTGATTGAAAATTCGTCTGTTTGAGTTGAAAATTCATTTTTTTAAATGAAATTTCAGCTTCTAATCTAAATTATTTTTGTATTCCGTTTATAGAACATCCTAGTTTATAAATATTACAAAATTAAAATGCTGGTATTTGTATGTTAATGGTCATGGAAAATAAAAAATTGGCCAAAAAAAATTATAGAATTTTGAAAATGAAGTTTTCACTCTGCAAAGCATGTATTTTCTTAAATAAAAAAATGTCCATTAGTTTTAAGTCCCACATATTATTATTTCTGGAAATCATAAATGACGTACAGTAAGGGGAGGGGGGGTGGCAGAAATATTTTGTTACGGTTCCTTACAGTGGGAAGGAGTGTGTTGGAGATGGCCTATAATCCGTTACGTAAATTCCCAGATAACAATTGTGTACGCACGATGCGCGCATTGTGCGGATATTCATGCGGGTTATCCCGCACGTCGTGCACGCATATGATCACACAGCTGCGACATCAATTGATGCACACATGGGCCGCACGTCGTGCAGTCACAACGCGTGCGGGCACATTGCACGCACGAAGTGCAGGTCTAATGGGAGAGTTAATAAATAATAACTAATTTGTTTTTAATTGTAAAATAACAAGTGGAAAATGGACTTTATATCGCTTATTATTTTATTGAAGTCGTGGATCTACATATAACTCACTTATCGCAAATCTTTGGTAAAGTTAAACTTAATTCGTAAAATAATATTATAATAAAGTTTGCTTAAGTCTCAAACTTTCGCAAAATTATTAGAAAAGCTTAACATTCTATTATCACCCAAAAATACTGTTAATTTAAATCACAAGAACTTCGCAGTAGTAACACTTAAGACATAAAACTTAAAACTTTCTTAAATGTCAAATTTGTGTACAGTTATTTTAAAAGCTTCGCAGCTGTGATTGAAGATTTATTTTTACAGAATATTAACTTCAAATCTTTTTTGAGTTCTTAAAATCGTTTAAAAAAATACTATTCTAAATGCCAAATATATGTCTCTAACTTTCGTTGTCCGCAAAGTTATCTTCTGATTCTTCATCGCTGTTATTGACATCAGCATCAGAATTTTGTCGCTGAAGCCGCTCATCCAAGTCATCTATTTTTTTTGCTGTTCATCATCTTCTGTGTCAGATACTTTGATACTTTCTTTTGTGAATTGCGGTACCTTTGTTTGGTTGCTCTTAATACTTCCTGCATCTCTTCCTTGAATTTAGCTTTATTTTCCGGACCATAAAATAAGGGACAACCTTGAGCTGCCATTATAAAATGATATTATTTCTTTATTTGTGATTTTAAATTAAAATACCATATTTACGATTCATGCAAATATTTTTCTAAAACTTACTGTATAAGACTTTTTCTACTCTTGTGTTTCCAAATTGTTCAGCCTTTACAGTTCCCGCTTGGTCAGTAGATCCTTTCCAATTGAACTTGCAAACCAACTCGTCAGTCATTGTTTCCTTCAAAGCGCAGTTGAGAAAGTCCCGCAACTTAGTACCACCCAATCTGAGTAGGTGTAAATACTAAAAAAGAGTAAAAAAATGTAGCATTATTTTCTGTTAAAAAAATATTGTATAATTATAATTTAACATACTAGGGTAAGTGTCCCAATCACTGCGGTGTCATGGTTTAACCTCACTTCAATTCAATTTTTCACCTATTTTACATTGAAATAATATGGTTCTTCTGTTTCAGCCTAAAGAATAATGTATTTTGTGCATTAAAAAAAATTGTGAAGTACAAGAACCTAACATAACGTATTAAAAATGTAAAAAATTGAAAAAAGAACATATTGTACCTATTACTGCGGTTGAAAAAAGACCGTGTACGTATTACTGCAAACTGAGGTACCTATTTCTGCGGATTTAAATTTTATTTATTTACGAGCATATAAATCATAAGTAAGCAATTTTATGTTAAATATCTCTCAAATAAATAACTTTTTTATTTAAAAAAATGCATTTATTGATAAGCCATTTTTTTCAAAGTATAATTTAACCACAAAAGAAATATAATTTCGCAAGTCACAGGAAATCCTCGATTGGTACAAATGAAAATCCACTTCACAAGACTCTCTTCTTCTTTACATAAAATTGTATTCAGCCTAGGGTTTTTGTCTGCATATTTTCCTTTACAACGGGCTCTTATTGTTTATTCTGGTATCGAATATTTTCGTGATACAGCTGCAAAAGTTTCTCCTTGCATAACCCCTTTCACGGCAAGCGTAGCAAATTTTCTTTTCCGTAAGAACACCTTTTTAAAGATTTCCTTTTAGTTTTTGGCTTCCTCTTTGGTTCCTTTTTTCTGACTTTTTTTCACTGTAGCCGCCATTTAACAACAAATTAAATAAAAAGAATTAACCTATCATTTCAAAGCATCTGGCGTGTGTTCAATCAAAAACTTAAAGCGAAGGTTAGGCTCACATGTTGATAGCACCGCAGTATTAGGTACATATGGCTTGAATTTCGGACCACAGTAATGAGCGCCACCGTAATAAATGTGTGCCTGTTGCTGCGGGCTTGATTTTTTAATTAATAAAACAATTTACATGTTTTGAAATGTTGATTATATTCAAATAAGTATTCTGATTTAAAAGAAATCATTTCTCCACTGCGTACCAGTTTATGAAATAAATCTAAAGCTGATTAAAGAACAGTACTCCGGTAACTGAAATAGAAGCAAAATGGTGGATTTTTTCAAGTTTTATGAATGTGTTTTTAAAAATATTTATTAAGAATATATAACTAATTTAGCGATATTTTGGCTTTTGTTATACAGTAGAGTAAATTCTTATTGATTTTATGAATTTTTTGCTGTCAAAAAAATTATTCGTACTCAGCTTATTCTGATTAGGCGAAAAAAACGCAGTGATAGGTACACCTGCAGTAATTGGTACACTTACCCTATTCTCTGTTCAGAAATTATTGCATATTATATTGTAAAAGTCTTACTAGCTGATCTCGTAATTCCTATTTATCAACACTGTCGAGTTCCTTAAATTGTACGACTGTGGTTAGAGGGAATCCTTTAAGTTTCTCATACAACGCATCCGTTAGTTTAGTTTCACATATATTCTTATCTGTCAACTCGCGTAGAATTTGCTTATTCTGTAGAATAATTTCATCATTCTGCTGTTCTAGTTTTCTACACATAGAATTAAAAAAATATATATAATTATATACTATCTAATTATATCTACAAAATATTTCCATATAGACAGATTAAAAATATTTTTCTTACGCTAGACTTCTCAAGATTTCTTTAAACTGCTGGTTTTCCGAAATAATGCTTCGATCGTTGATGCTTTCCATCGTTTGCATGTGGTTATTAGAATATTTAGAATCGTTATCAATCATTTCATCTTGGAAGTCATCAATTATATTTACTCACGAGTTAATTGAAGACGAGAGGTTCGTGACAAAAGTTGATGATGTTGATACATGAGTTGTTTGTTGAACGGGCGTTTCAAACGATGGCGTTGATTTAAAAATCTTTGCAGGAAACAATTTGGAGGTCGATGCTTCTGACCTAAAAATATAATTATTCAACAATTTAGACTAACAAAATTACTTTTAACTTTGATATGCTCATGAAAATTGTAAAATGTGTGAATTAGTTTAAAAATTCGATTGCAGCCTAAATTTCCAAAATACGGATCTTAATTAAAGTTTTAGCTTACGAAATTATTTAATTTTTACTCACGAGTTAATTGAAGACGAAAGGCCCTTGACAATAGACGTATCTTTGGAACCTGTTCTGGATAAAACTTTTTGAACATCGTTTGCCTCAAGTTCCTTCATTCGCTTAATTCGTGCGATTTCTTTTAACCGATTTAATTCGACCGACATCAAGAGATGTGATGCAGATCTCTTTCGTTTAGGGGCATTATCGGAAGAAGTTGTTAAAAGGTTCTTCGGAGTTACAATAACCCGACCATGGCTGGAGATCCGATTCTCTTTATTAGGATTCATCTTATTTTACAGTGTATGCTTGGGTTAAGTATTATCCACAGAGCTAAAATAAAAATCATTAGACGAAATTGCAATATTATGCGATTATAAATAAAGGCGAAGATCTTAACCTGTCGTTCAAAATGTTGCGGGGGTGCGATTATAGAATAAGGTCGAATCAACTCAGAATATATACTAAATAAATAATCTTTCAAGGAAATTATTATAACAAATATTTTGACTAATATGTATGATTGTTATTTATCAATAGTATTTTTATTTTTTACAGATTAAATAATGTAGATATATGTGGTTGCTTTGGTATTAATTTAATTTTGAGGTATTAGTACTGGTGTTAATAATATAACGCAGGTCCACTCATCTTCAATCACATTTTCTTCCTCTCCTTCTACACTTCTCCATTGTGGCATTATATAGCTCTTCCTTTGTACCACGTTACGGTTTACTGCTTGCAGTCTTTTCGATAAATCAGAACAATGGTACACTCCTACGATGTCTGATGATAGTCCAACATTATACACTTCAGCTTTCGTTCGAAATTCCTGAACAATAAAGTAAATTTCATCTTCCATTTCAATAACATTTTTTATGATGACAATTCGTGCATCCTGAAGAACGCAACAACTGTCACGTAATGTGCTAGCAAATGTAACTTTATCAACTTCCAGCTTGTGATACACTGTCGACAAAGATGAGCAGGAGTATCTTCTGAAAGAGGTCCGTCGATATGAGTTTGTGACAAACGAACAGGAGTATTATTTTCTACAGGTGCAAAAGTAATATCAGCATTTTCGTGGAATCTTTTGTATATTTGTGCGAGTTTTAAATGCGGTTTGCGGGTGTACTTCCTTAATTCTGGCATATTATTTTCAAAGCACCATGCACTAAAAGTCTCTAAACCACCCAGTTGCCTGACATCTTCTACTAAGTGCAATAGAGAATGCATGTTGTACGAGAGAAATTGTTCTCCGTAAAGTACTTCGCACATAGTTACATACGTTTCCAAAGCCTCTTGACAGATATCATACATCTCTGGCAGCGTTTCTTCCGGAATTAGAAGCCGCATAACACTGTGGAGTATCATGAAATTATTGTAATAATCATCGAGAAAAACATTCTTCAAAACAGCTGCAGCAGTGTATAAACACAATTGTCTGAACTCAGTCGCTTTAAAGTTGTTACACAAAGTTAGTTCACTAGGCCAACGATTAAATTCTGAGGGGCAGTACTCTCTAAGCAATATCGTTCTGGAATCAATAATATTTAATTTGCGTCCATTCAGTATTTGATGTCCAAACTTACCTGCCACGTTTGCTATCATTACTTTTTTCACGTTTCCCCAGCCATACGGAGTGCATTGCCTCGAATGGAACTTGTGAGACCATTCCCAACAATGAAGCCAGTGGACTTCTACCTTTATGGTGATCTTCGTCTAGAAGATTTTCGTACTCTTCGTTTGTTCTCTGTTCATGTCTGATACCTTCAAAAACCATGGTTCCCCTAAACCCTTCAACCGTACAACGAAGACCCTCGACTTTGCATTTTGAATATGCGTTTGCCGATGTGTGACCATAATGGTTTAGAGCAAATGCTCTTGCTGGTGCATCTGCAATAAAGCAACGAACTTCCAAAGGAATTCGTCGATCTCCTACCAAAATTCCACCTTCATCACGAACCTCAATAATTTCTGCAACAAATTGTTCGAAAAATTAGAATGGATTTGAACGTTTGTGTCTACCTTGAAATATCCCAGCAATAATAGGTTTTTTGTCGTCAATAGTAACAATCCTATATTGTTGAGGCCAAAACTGATCCATACCTTTATCTACCTTGGCACTATCTGTACTGATGTCAATAAGTATTATTTCTGGTAATTTATTTGCAGGAATATTTTCTATTTTTTTAGTAAGCGTTGATTTAAATCCAATGTGAAGGTATTGTCCACCAGCAAGTTGTTGGACGAATCTACTTGCAACTACAGTGGGAGTTCCTAATAACGTTCTTGTATCCTTGGGAAGAACAATCAAAGTAAAAGGAAACTGCCTCAAAGCTTTTAATATAATGTTACCTTGCTTGTGTTTTAAATTGGCAGCTAAAAAAGCATTTTTTAACACACGCTTCATTTCATCCCCAATATTTGGTTGCAAGTTGATTTCGTTGTTTTCATCGTTTTCGTCTTCTGAGGTATCAAATTCACTTAAGTGGCCGCCTTCTTCAAAATTATCTGCGGGAACATCTTCGCTGAAAACTTCTTCACTGTCCTCACTGTCTTCACTACCTTCGCTACTATCGCGACTTGGACTCACAGCGTATATATAATTTTCATCCGCAGTCGATTTATCGACTGAATTTTGGGATTATCTTTCAAGCGCCAAGGATTGAGGATTTGGTAAATCTTCATTTTCAGAACTTTCATTCAAGCTAGAATTGGATTCGTCAGGATCCTGTGTCGCATTACGCGTTGCGACTAGCCTCTTTTTTTCTGTCTCGTACCGAGAAGCGAAAATTTTTTGATTCTCTTATTCATTTTTCTCTGACTACCTTTTGCTACAGTGCATCAAATAAACATAAAAAAAAATTTAACATGTATTACTTCCTATCTGTTAACTATTAAAAAAGTATACCACACTAGTGCGAATTGGAATTCGCATTTTGACATGTTAATAATTCGTGCATAAATAAAGTAATTATAACTTATAAGATACGTCTTTCGATGTAAAAATTACTGAGAAGTGCAATGGCAGTAAAAATAATTGTACTAAACAATTTTTAAATAGCAAAAAAATAAAAAAATGAGAAGAACTTTTCTGCAATGTAATTTTTTTTCTTCACGAAATTGCAATTTTTTAGTAATTATCAAAAACGCACTTTTTTTAAAGTTGTGCTCAGTATTGTTTCTTTGAAAATATGTACTTTCACTTTCAATTTAAAAAAAGAAAAGTAAGTTTTTGATAATTACTAAAAAAATGCTATTTCTTGAAGAAAAAAAAAATTACATTGCAGAAAAGTTCTTCTCATTTTTTTTATGCTATTTAAAAATTGTGTATCACATTTATTTTTATTACCATTGCGTTTCTCAGTAATTTGTACCCCGAGAAACGTATATTATAAGTTATAATTATTTTAATTATGCACGAATTATTAACATCTAAAAATACGAAATCCAAATTCGCACTAGTGTGGTATATACGCATGCGCAGATGGAGCGTGGTCTTTGAGGGTTAATAATATTCTCTTAGAGTAATGCTAGAAAATTACAATTTTTTCACAAATTTTCCACTTTTGGTCCAATTTTCAATTAGAGTACAGTAAATAATTAATTAAAGTTAACAAAATCAATTATTCAAACAATTTATTATTGTTAATAATATTCAATTAGAATAATGCTAAGAAGTTGCGATTTTTTCTGAAAACTGGACAAAAAGTTTAAGAGTTTAAGTTTAAGATTGACTTGCTTTATGTATTAATTTACTGAATAAAAAGTGGGTAAAAAGTTAAAAAAATTCAGAAGAAACTGCAACTATCTAGAATTAATAAAGAAGATAGATATAAACAATAAAAATTTATTTAAATAATTATTATTGCTAAATTGAATGCATTATCAATTCACTCTAAGTGAAAAGCAGGCCAATAGTTTAAAATGAGAGAAAAAACTGCAATTTTCAGCATTATTATAAGAGAATGTTATTAACAACAATAAATATTTTAAACAACTATGTTTTTTAACATTAATTAAGTAGTATCTCACTCCGATTGAAAATTGAGCAACAAGTGAAACATTTTTGAAAAAACCGCGACTTTCTAACTCTATTCTGAGAGAAAATTGCTAAAAACAATAATAAATTGTTTAAACAATTTATTTACACATCTATAATTATCATTATAAAGTTGTATTTTATGCATCAAAAACAATCATTTATTTGTGCTATCGCTAATTGTGAAGTGAAATATTGAGTTCCAACTGGATACACCTAATATTGACGCTTCTGAATACAATTTACAAAAACGTATTTTATTCTTATGGAAAATACGTGTTAAACTTCATGGAGTTTGCGCTCTCTAAATATAATTTTTATCAAAACAAAAAAAAATGGATTTATTTTTGTGTGGATTCGAACAAACTTCCGGGCGATATGCATGCAAATTCGAAAAAAATTCAATGTATTTTTCGACCACCCTAATATGTATTCTAACATAATCAAAAAGAAGCCTTATCGTCATAACTATTATAAAGTTATTAAGTGCTCTGAAACTAATCACCTGTAGTAAATAAAAGAATAATTATATTCTTCGTTTAAATTAAAAGTCTATAAAATTGAAAAGTATTAGCTGTTAAAATAAATGTAGGTATACAATATTGTTTAATTAGTAACCACCTAGATTGTGAAAAATAAAAATAAATAAGTGAAATATACTGCATACTGATTCTTAATAAAATTTAGGACAAATTTGCACAATTTGTTATGGAATTTATTGTTTTCTATAAAATTTAATTGTATAAGCTAAATTTATTTTTTATTTTTACCTATTTGTGTAGTAGTTAGTATTATAAAAAATTGAAAACTTCAGTTTTGCTACACATGAATTTATTTTAGAGTGAAAATGGTACCTTTTATATTAATTAATTCATACATCAAATATAGGAGCAAAAAAAAAATAGTAAGCACCTAGTATATCAAGATACAAATCTCAGTTTTTTCATAATAATTGCAGGACTAAAAAATAATTTAATGTAACTTTAAGAAACGTAATACATAATTAATAATTTTACCAAAATTTGTGACCATGCAAAAAGTTGAAAAAATCTGAAATATGCTTAAAGGATGATTTTAGATCACTATTACAATAATCAACTAAAGCTAAATTCTCAAATATCAATCCGGCCATTCTAAACTTGAATTAATAATGAAAATATGTTTTTATTAGACGATACTAAGGAGAAATAAGTATTATTATATGAAATAACTATAATTTCTATTGAAATGCCACGCAACATTCTCAAACGAAAAAGTATGAGGTTATGATCACGCATTCAGATAGTGCATACAATTTTTTATGTGTACTTACCGATAACGCAGCACGATGCAAAATTTCTGATAAAAATCCACAAATTCAATTATGGATTATATTGCGATATTATATGTGTATTTCATAAAACGGATAAAACTGGACCCAATAACAGATGCCGGGAGCGGGAACAAAACAATGACTTGCTCCTTCTTTGCAAATTGAGGAAAAATGACACATTACGCCATTACGCACTAGTCAAGCGACCGTTTAGCGTTTGTCATTACTACGCATGTCGTTGATATACTGCCATCGCGCGTTTTTTGAAAATGATTATATATTTCAATAAAGATTTCGCTCAGTACATTTTAAACTTATATTATTATTGATATTATTTAAACGATTATATATAGTTTTATATATAATAATTAAAACTATGCTTAAGTGATTTAATCAATTACATTTTTTTTCAAAACTTAATGTATCTACAAATTTTTTATTTATAATTGAACCGCCGCATGGTAGAAGAGGGTACACAATTTTTGGGTCAGAGAGCAAACGGTCCCTGAAAATGATAAAATTATTATGTAAAAAATATTTTTTGACATTATTCATTAAATTCAATTTCCAAAAATTAAAGTTCACAAGAATTTTCAAAAGCGGTGAAACACCATTGCGCTTGGACCAAAACATTTTAAGCCCCCTTCAATTATGTGGCGGTTCAATAATTAGTTTTTTAATATTTTTAATATTGCGATAATTTTAAATTTTGATAATTTTAAATTTTCGTAAATTTACGTCATGCCCGGCCATCACGGTGTGCCTACACGATGTGCGTCGCATAATATCAACACAGCGTGATTGCATGCGTGACAGCATAATGCGACGCATTCTGCTCGCACTCTGGTGCCCATCATCTGATGTTGGCAAAATGAATGCATTTTCGCACGCACGACATGCCTTGCATGACGTGCGGGTTACATGCGTCGCACAATTGTTATCTGGGTTAAGTATACGGCTCCTAAAGAATTTCTCTAATCAAGAAATTGCTTAGCATATCTTTCAGTAAAATTGTATATTAAAAAAAATAAAGAATTCTTCAAAAGAAACTTGAAAGCAAATTCAGAGACTTGATGACATATGCATAAGTAGCGAATTTACCATGTTTTCCTAAGAAAAACCAATTATTTTACTAATTCCCTAAATATTAGTATCTACCCAGTAAAAAAAAACTAACTGGGGCGAATTCCGGCGAGTAAACATTTTTGAATTCGCCCGAATTCCGCTTTCTGATTCTGACCACTGAGCTACGGGATTCATTGATATTTATTTACAACGGATCCTTTATGCCCAGCGCGTTGGTTATAGCTTACGAATTCGATTGAATATACCAGACTTTAACTGTATTCGCGCTGACGAATTCAGGCAAATAGGAACTTGACTTAAATCTCGCGAATCAAAATGAATGGGCTGACGCTGAAATTAATTCGTGCTGACACATTCAAATGAATTAGGTCCCCTCAAAATTGTTCAGCGAATTTGGGCGGATAGCCGAAGGTGTTGGGAAGTCCTTCCTCTACGAGGAAAAAACATCCGACGATACTATTACTGTTTGGCAAGGTGGTTGGCCTTGGCGAAGGTGAAATGTTTGACAATAGTAATTGTCCAAAAACCGAGGACACCTGAGTCGTTTAAAGAGTCTGAAAGTAGTCATATGTTTGCATTGAGGTAAAATTAATAATCTAAGGTCAATAATAGAATTACCAAAGTCGCCAACATCCACAAACGTGAAGCGATAGTGTGCATCATAGGCCGCCATTAATATGAAACTAAAAAAGTGCTTGTAATTGAAAAAGGCACTGTCTGATCTGATGGGAGCAACAATTCGAATGTGCTTTCCATCCATGGCACCCGCACAATGAGGGAAGTGCCAGATTGCTTCATAATCTGCAGAAATTTTCAGCCATTCTTCAGTAGTTTTCTGCTTCATGCAAATAGCCCTAGCGGACCGAATGAACGGAACGGATACGCTACAGCGTATCCTTATAGTATCCACATCGTATCCTCTGCGTATCATGCAAGAAAAACTCATTAAAAAGGAAGATGAACATTTAACTTGTTAAAATTCGAATTCTACGTGAAATTTTGCGTTAGATGGTCACGGAGTAATTGCAATAGTTTTTCTTGCAACGATAAAAACTTAAAAAAAAATATAATACCTATCGACAACGTGGGCTGACTATATTTTTCTGAATATTTTTGGATACCCCAAATCGACCATGAAATTGAACATTTCGAATCTCTTTTAAATTTGAACATTTCGCTCTTATCATTTACTGTCCTTAAAATAGTAATGAGGTTAAAAGCATTTAAAACCACACCCAGATATCAATTGTGTACGCACGATGCGTATTATTTTACAAATATTGCTCAAGCATGTATAAAATATTCAAGTTGATAATAATGTTAAAAAAGTAGCTAATATGTAATAATTAAGTATTAATTTTACGTATGTTTTAAAGAATTTATTCAAGTGAGCATTTCTAAAAACAATTTAGACTAATTTTAAATGGCTTTACTAATTAAATTATTAATAACAATAACAATAGTGGATTGTTATCGAAGTGTGTGAAAAAAGATTAAAAATTTGTTATATCAGATGATTACGTTAAAAAAAAATTTTTAATGCTGAAAAGTAGCCAAATAATGGATTTTTTAAGTAAATTTCTTTACACGATTATTAAATTTTATTGAATCACAGCAAGAAGACATTGCTAAATAAATAGCTTTTAACTTCGTGAAAAAAGCGGAATTTTATTTAGAAATACATGACATGATGAAAATTGATTTAAACAATGGTTTATTGTCATTCGAAATTTCTTTAAAAATGTATTAGTTATTTATAGTTGGCTGCGTCGAAAAACCCAAGTTTTTACAAAAAAAGCCAAAAAGTGTCTTTCTAATAAAAGATGATGTAAGATAAGCAGAATGACTCACCTTCTATAACGAGCTTTAAAAGGACAAATATTGATAAGTTGTCAAAAAGAAAATTTCAATTAAATGAGTGAAATATGGTTCATGTTAAAAAATGTATATACTACTTGAA
>CAKNWT010268311.1:0-10098 GCA_932066315.1 Andricus coriarius
ACACGTAAATATACAAGGCATCACACACCAACCATATTTTTATCCTTCGCAACTCTAAAGTCCCGTAAAATTCTCCTAAAAATGACGTATCCACAGCAGCGTTGTGCACTCTGAAGCCATTGTGACTTTGGGTTGCTAAGCCTATCGCGTTTACCTCATTAAGAACCCACAAAGAGCCAACACGTTATATACCTAATTAAAAGACACATTTAGCTCCAAGACGCCCAAATATACACTACGAAACTCTTATGGAAGTCAACAAACGTCAACTTTGCATTGAATTATAAAAATATGTTACGAGATGTCATGGATAAATTCTAGATAGTATGAGTCGTTAGTGTGTGTACATCAAGGAGCAGTAAGCGTTTTTTGTCCATGCGCGCCCCTAAGCGATATTTATGGATAAATGTCGGGAATCGCGTCGTCCACCGCGCGCGCTCACCGCTTGAGCAGACAGTGAGCTGAATCGGGAATTTATTATTCAAAATCACCTACACCCTACAATTCTTAACCGATTTTCAAATTTTTCTTTAGAAGTGATCAGCAATAGTTTCATAAGAGCGTCTATGGATTAGATTTTTTAATTTTTATCACTTCCTATTTTTTATATAAATATACAAAGAGCGAAAATGAGACATTTTTTAATTATTATTTTTTATCTTTAAATATATAACTTAATTAATCCCATTCTAAATGAAAATGAATGTCGAAGTATCTGAAGAATATAAGTCATAAGCAGGATATCGAATCTAATTGTTATAAACAAATTATATTAACAAAATCTCAGCATCCTGGAAATTTTGCTTGCAAAGTATATTTGTAAGTTGAAATTGCTTGATTTCATCGACAGGATCATATTTGATCATGAAAATTTGTTGTCTAGTATAGTTTTTTCATTTTATAAACAAATTATAAAAAACAAATACAAAATTTAGGCATTTATTGGCAGACAGTAATAGTTTTTCTTTCTTAGTACCTTTACATTATATTAGTGGTAATATTTAGTAATAAAGATTGGTAATTCGAGATTATTTGTTTATTTTATAAACAAATGCATAGTTTGACCATTTGTGGGCAGAAAGTAATTGTTTTTCATTCCTAACGCCTTTAAATTATATATGTGGTGGTGTTCAGCTATGAATAATTGTCTTCAAATTATGTGAGTGATTATGTTTAGTGGTGCAGACTTCTCGTGTTTTTCCCGTGATATGTGATATCAAACGAAATATTTCTTATTATTTTCTACAAAGTTTAAATGTGTTTAATTTCTTTGACGATTTACGATGTTTTCATTTATTTTTTTTTTAACTTCAATACCCCATTGAATAAGGGAGGCAAACTATGCTACTGGCAATACAAAATTTGGATTTCTCACACTTCAAAACCCGCGGGTATCAAACAGTTTTTTTCAAAGAAACATGTTTAGTCTTTTTTTACTACGCCACTACCTTATGACGGTAATCTACGCCAAAATTCAGATTCCCCAAATCTCAAAACCCCTAGATACCAGAATTCATCGACAAATCATGCTTCTGAACATTTTTTCCGCCTTTTTAGCTGTTTCGGACCACTGTGCTGTCGGGTCTAGCAATACAATTTTTCCAAAGATAAAGATCAATTCCTCCATATTCTCACTTGCAGGGTGCAGTGTATGTGTAGCGGGCGTAAAGTTTTATGTAGCGGGCGTAAAGTAAGATGTAGCGGGCGTAAAGTTTCATGTTGGCCCGGCGGCGGAGTGCGCAGGTGCGAACGTCACTAGGCTGGAAGCGGCCACATTACGCCTGCTTTACGTGCATGCAATGGTGCGTTTTCAAGGGGGGTTGGACAAAAAAATATTTTAAAAACTACATATTTACGTATTATTGTTAATGTTTAGTATTTTCTGCCTTCTTTTTTAATAAAAATAATTACTAATGGACAATTTAAATATCCCCAATGACTTTAAAAACAATTTTGAATTGTTCAAATGTTGATAATAGTTGGTAATTGTTTAGAGAAGTTAATTAAAAAAAACATGTGATTATTTAAACAAATAATTATTGTTTATTTTCAAAATTTCTTTAAATCAAGCTAAAAATATCCACTTTTTTCTCAATTTGGTATCCTATGATACTAATTTTTGAATACTTACATAACTTTGTTACTTTTCTTCTGATGTTTCAAAATTTCTATTTTATTAAACGATTTTTATTTGCTTAAGCAGTTTTCTTGGAAAAACTTTTTCAAGTAATATAAAATGGAATACATATAATCGTATATAAAGAATGTAAAAAAGGATGTAAACTATCTGTACTCAACTTGAAGAACAATTTTAATTAAACAATAATTAATTGTTTAAACAATGACATTCATTTTTTAGCAAAATTCACCACTCCTCAAAATTATTCAATATTATGTTTAATTCAGAAAATACGATTTTAAACATATTTTTCGGGAAAAATAATTATTGAATCAAGTTCAATTTGTTTAAACAATTAAAAGATCATTCATATATTCTTTCTGTACACTAAACATTCAGAAAAATGATTTCATGTGTTCTATTTTATATAATTTTTTTAAAGTTTTCGAAAGAAAACTTTTTGAGGAAATTAAAATTATTTAATCAAATAGAAAGGACCCCGCACCAAATGTACAGAAAATGGCTTTTTGTGAAAAATTCTAAATTAAATTTTTTTTTGTATTTTCGAACCTACAAAACAATAATCCGAAAGAAAAAAGTAAGAAAAATGGACAGTTTTTTCACAAAAAATTGCCAAAGTTTCAATTTTTACATGTATTTTAATAGAAAAATGCTTATTTTAGTGAAAAGTTTTTTTTTCTCCTAAACTCTTTGTTAGATTTTGCTAAAAGTTTCACGTTTTGACTATCAGTCTTACCGAAAAAAAAGTTCATATCTAAGATCAAGGAAGACTAACGGTTTTTTGGGTATACAGCATGTTATGGGAGTGTTTTCATACTTTAAACATCCAAGTATGAAAATCATCATTTCCTCGTAACTATAGTCAGTGGAGATTTTTTATTTAAATGCTAGGATATGAAATCACTTTCAAATAAGTAAAGGAAGCGTGCATAGCACGGATATTATATATGTGAATTTACTTATATGTAATTTACCTTGAATATTTAATCCGGAATATCGACATTTCTTATTGGCTAAAATTACAAAATTTTTTTTGATTTATCTATGAGGATAGGAATCATAAAGGAAAAAGGAAAGGTCTGGAACGACAAGGATGTCTTTGAATTCATCTAGAGGGTTGTTTAATCATCCCTTAATTGGAGAAGCAGAGAAATTAACTTTTCGTAAGGAATAAATCACCAAAGATCAGGCCTAGAATATCACTTAAAAAAAAAGGAAGTGTCCTTTAGGAGGACTTGCAATACAATTTATTTTCAGGGTAGTTTAATCATCCCTTAGTTATTGAAACAAAGAAATCGATATTTTATACGGGATAACGCACCACAGATTTTTTTATTAACGTACTATTGATCAACAAAATCACTTTAAAACCTACATAGGAAGTGTCTTTTAACAGGATTTGCATTAGTATTTATTGTCAGGATCATCCCTTATTTATTGAACAAGGAAATCGATATTTTATACGGGATGAAGCACCAACGTTTTTTTCAATTTACATTGATTAATAGAGTCACATTAAAACATATCCTTCCTTGTTTTTTGTTTGAAAGTGATATTCTAGGCCTGATCTTTGGTGATTTATTCCTTGATAAAAGTTAATTTTTCTGCTTCTCTAAGTAAGGGATGATTAAACAACCCTCTAGAAAAATTCAAATACATCCTTGTCGTTCTACACCTTCCCTATTTCCTTTAATATGATTCCTATCCTCATAGATTAATCAGAAAACTTTTTGTAATTTTATTCATTAAGAAATGTCGATATGCCGGATTAAATATTCAAGGGATGATAAAACAACCCTTGAAGTAAATTCACATATATAATAATTGTGACATGCACGCTTCCTTTACTTATTTGAAAGTGATTTCATACCCTAACATTTAAATAAAAAATCTCCAGTGACTTTAGTTACTAGGAAATGATGATTTCCATACTTGGATGTTTAAAGTATGAAAACACCCCCATAACATACTGTATAACCAAAAAACCGTTAATCTTTCTAGATTTTAGATATAACTCTTGTTTCGGTAAGAATGATAGTCAAAATGTGAAACTTTTAGCAAAATCTAACAAAGAGTTTAGGAGAAAAAAAATACATTTCACTAAAATAAGCATTTTTCTATTAAAATACATGTAATAATTGAAACTTTGACAATTTTTTGTTAAAAAACTGTCCATTTTTCTTACTTCTTTCTTTCGGATTATTGCTTCACAGGTTCGAAAATACAAAAAAAAAATTAATTTAGAATTTTTCACAAAAAGCCATTTTCTGTGCATTTGGTGCGGGGTCCTTTATTGAAAATCATGTCAGTTAATTCAGAAATTTTTAGACAAATGGGTTGAATATTGTAGGTTCCAGGTCGACTAAACTGCTAAAAATAATAAACTTTTCATGTTTTCCGAATCTTCTGCGTCTATTTACTAAAAAATAAACCGTGCATATGCACAGAAGTTATTTATTACCTAAAGATTTCCATTATTACTGCAAATATTAACCGATTTTCGTGAATCTTTTTTTCACTTTCTTTCAATTATATAAATAAATAATTCTGCTAATTAAAATTAAATTAATCCATGCTTTAATAATGTCAGTTTTTCTAACCGGCCTTAATCTCATAACAATGAAAGGATCATTCGTTCCGATAATTCGACTCGCTGCGAGGTATCTGCCTCCTATCGTTTGGCAAGGGTCCACAGGCACGCCGCGAAAATGCAAAGACAGTTAGCACTGAGCTTCACTGCTATTCTACTTACTTTTTCGATTATTAAACAAAATATAACCATTTTTTCGAAAAACCGGCTATGTTTGATTCGAGATATTACTATGTAGATGACGTATCCACAAAATTAGACAAAAATATAAAACCGTGCGGCCACAAAATTCAGAACTAAATAACCCATTCTGATAAAGGGCCTTAAGGGGGTCGTCTGGTACAGAGGACTGAAAATGAGATTGATTTTGTCGGTTGATTTTAAAGACGAGGCAACAATGGTTCTTTTAGACACTTTCTCGCAGTTACTGAGCGAACTAGAAAAATATATATATTAAAAAAAATGGTAGACAAAAAGCGGCGAATGTCATTTTTGCCCCTAAAATTTGCTCTTTTTTGTTTAAAAAAATGATTTTAAAAAGGTTTCTTCCGTTTGGAGTGCATCTATGAAGGAATTATACATATTAACTAGTTGAATATGCCAGCAAAAGTCAATTGGTTTGATAGGTTTTGAGTTATCGTGTTCGCCAATTTGAAAAAACGTGGTTTTGAGAAAAACGCTGACGCTCGGGCTTCGTACTTTCATACACAAACAAGGTATAGATGGAGCTATGATTCAGCAGATGTTATAGAGGGTCCAGAGACAGTGTGGCAACCTAGTGTCTGCTCGCTGATTGGCTAAGTTTTCTTCTGCATATACTACACTATACTCTGTTCCCCGAGAGAACGACCTGAAGAACGACCAATTTTGGTTTTCTTGGCGCAGCGAATTGTTAAATTTTTTCAAGAAAGCGGGATTTCCTGACACGTTTGAGCCAATCCGAAGTGAAGTCCTTCAACTTCATGAAAAACTCTTTTCTTGATTGATTTACGACACTGATCGACAGTCTGGGTTTTCTCTGATATCTGTTTCGGCGACCTTACCGCAGCAGGGGTCTTTTGCCCACAGACAGGTCAATGGTAGAAAATTTAAAAATTGTCAATTTCGGAATTAGTGATTTGAAAATAATATAATCAGCATCTACGAATTTTTCCGATTCCAATGATATATTACTTGCTTCGAAAAGTTGCAGATTTGAAGAAGTTTAATTGAAGAAACTTTAGCTCAATATTTAATTTAATATTAATTACTTCTTCAATTTTCAACCTTTATGGACAAATTACATGTCGTTGGAATCGGAATAATGTGCACATTCCGAATATATTACTTTCAAGTCGGTGATTGGAGAAATATTAATTTTTAACTTTTTCATTTTTGTAACTCGAGACCGGCACGGGTTGAGGTCCTCTTATTTTATGGCTGACATCTGGCAAAAATCTTTCGAAAACTTTGAGAAAGAAACTCAAGGAAAGTAATAAATATTTAACTCGGACCAAGGGACCAATGAGAAGAGAAATTAAGAAACTACGTGTAAAAAAAAGGGTAAGGACACTCCTCCATCGAAAAACCACAACCCCCATGCGCGTCTTCAGGTCGTTCTCTCGGGGAACAGAGTATATATATAACCACTGCTTACATTACAATGGCGGCATCCCGCTAGTTGCCACCTGTCTTAGACCCTCTGTAGCAGAAGTTAGCCCGGGAATTAATTCGCGCGAAACTCGAATATGGAATTCATGATCCTCGCCCTAGGGTCCTCGCCCCTCCACCAAAGGGGGTTGGGCCTCTTCTTCGTTTCGTTTACTTCTGCTTCAACGCATACTTCTATTTTTCCCTAAACTCCTAATACTTTTAAAATATATTACTTTGTTTTTTCAAAATATTTTCTAACTTTAATAATTACGATCTAACTAACTCGCTTTAACTCATTATACATAGTTTCATAATATTAGAATTTAGCATACATAAATTAGTTAGTTGGAAGTGTATCGATAATTTCATTAACAACTACGAGAAAAAGGCACTAATGTTTTAATTTCAATTGATTATAACCTTCACTCCCAATCCTTTTAAAATATCTAGTCGCTTATTTTCTTACTGATTTCTAATTCAAACTATCTATCTAACTAATTGAAGGCTGATTTTAATAATTTTGGAATAAACCTATCGAAGCAAGTGCGTAAAATGAATGAATTGAAGATCAAAATAATAATAATAATACTTTCTAAATTAGTACCAATGGACTTGACTATAATAATATCATGATCAGAAAGTCTACAATTTATAAAAATCTAACTGCAAAAATTTAAATTACAATTCGAAGTTCTAAATTAAATAACATCAATTAGCAGGTGCGATATAGTGAGGAGGTGAACGCTTTTGTAACAGGTAAATTTCCTATCGCAAATCGAATGTCGTCCCTCTCTTGAGTCTCAGAGTAATTTCCTGCTTTATAGAATTACATTAGAAAGATATCCCAACCCTCCCTGCTAAAAAGCTTGTAAAATCGAAGAATTTTGGAGGATAAGGTTTTGCACGCTTTCCCGATAATAGAGTCACGTTAGACGTTAAAAATGAAAAAGCTCAGAACCCGGCGGCAATCTACCGATTTTAATAAAACTTTTTGCATTGTGTAGCTAAATATGCACTGATAGAAATAATAATGTTGATTTAACCATATGATCGTTGGTTGAAAAATTACGAGTATATTTATAATATAATACGTGTACTTCAATGATGAAGAGTAGGAAATGCACTTACTGAAATATGGTAAATACAAGTTACTTATATTTGTGGTACAAAAATGTAATATTTGTGTTGCTATTGTATGAAATGTGTAATTCTATTAAATATTTGCTTGAGGGAACTATCTCTGAAATCTTGTCGTTTAGCAATACCCTTTGTATGACTGATTTACCCGACTCGCTTTCTTTAGTTCACAACAGGCCCATCTTGATCGCGCCTGCGCGTCTACTTTCGTAAGCAACAAGAACCGGATGGCCAAAACAGACATACTGTATGGCTGTATCTATACCAGCAATAAAATAGAGCTAATTTAATCATAAATATTGTTGTACCACTTATTCATTTCTATCAGTGTGTGTAGTAAAAAGTTTAAAAAACCTGTCTCTAATTTGAAAATCAATTTTTTTCGAAAATCGAATAAAAACTTGAATAACTTGAATAAATTAAGTCCTAGATCAAGAAAATTCAAATTGCGGACCAAAAGTTTTTAACATTAAAAAAAAATAATAATAAATGTTTAGGGGCCCTTCAAGTATTACGTAATTATAATTTTCCCTATTCTTGCCCCCCCCCCCCCATCGTAAGCATTTTTAGCATTACGAATATACAATAATAAGCATCTATTTAGATAGATTACGTAATACTTTAATGGCCCCTTAATATTTAGCATGCATATTCCTTAAGGCATAAGAAGATAATAATAAATAAATTTGACCCGGGTAGAAGGGTGAAAACGCCTCTAAACCATGGAAAACACCCCCAAAAAATGATCTTGATGATTATTTTGGAAAGGGTGCATCAGTAAAAAATGAATTTTTGCAGACAACTTGTACATAAAATAAAAATAAAAAATGGTAAGATTCACTTTTCCTTTGCCAGCCATATTTTCCAAAATACCCACCCTGGGAGTAGGGGGTGAGTTGTACCGCGCGGGTCGTACGTTCCTTTCGTAGCTCATATCTCGAAATGGGGTCGTTTCTGGCTGAAAGTGTACAGAACTGAAATTATATGAAAATTTCCATTCTACAACTTAAGTTTTATGCGTTTTCATCGAAAACCGATCTCATTTGGAGATATGAACTACGAAAGGAACGCATGACCCGCGCGGTACAACTCACCCCCTACTCCCAGGGTGGACATCTCAGAAAATATGGCCGACAAAGGAAAACTGAATACCATAATTTTTTATGTATATTTTATGTACAAGTTGTCTGCTAAAATTTATTTTTTAACGAATCACCCTTTCCAAAATAATCGTCAAAAACAATTGCAGCCCCAATATACATATACATAGTGTTTTTGTAGCTTGAGGACTTAATTTATTGAAGTTAATCAAGTTTGTTATCGATTTTTGGAAATTATTCAAAATAAATTGACTTTTCAAATTAGCGAACATGTTCTTTTTTAACTTTTTACTAGACTTATTTAACAACATAGTGCACAATGCAAAACTAACGAAGTCGATACATAAGAAAGAGGCCCTTCGATCTACGCGGCGATCCATCGAAAAGTTCTTTTGCGAGTGGGTTTCGAGTTTCATGGCTTACACATTTCCCCAGACGTCAGACTCAAGTATCTGAAAAGTGGACATGCTTTGTTTCCGTGAACCGAATGCTTCGAGGGGCCAGGCTCGTAAAATCCGTGATAAAAAAATTTTCTAAATCTTTTAGACAAGAAATGGAATTTTTTAGAAGAATAATTCAAGTAATCGAATGATATAATTTGAATTTGAGCGTGGAGCGCTGGTGCGCTACGATGAATAAAGGTACTCGACTGGATTCATCACACAGGGGCCCGATTAGTACGATAGACGATAGTACAACAAAATCGTATCTCCTAACGAGCTAGCATAATCAAGGCTACCCATGAAAAAAAATGTGTTATACGTGCGTAAGAAATACTACTTTGAACGTCTGTTTAAAAACCCCCAAACCCGGGGCCCCACCCCGGGGGGGGGGGGCAGTTCGGACTGCCGCCCGACCTGTTATAGGGGGGGGCATGGCAATAATGTACTAGTTATAAATAATAATAAATATTGTGTAAAAAAGTGGAAGAGATGAGAAAAGCACGTATGGGAAGAAAGTAAAATAATACAGAACGTTCGCAAATCCAAATTACGCATGAATAAGTTTATATTTGTGAACAGGCCAGTATACGAATATTACTGAAAATAATACATAAAATACATAATATATAAAATATATAATACATAAAATACGAATTACGCAAAGTATATAACAAAAATTGCAATCATATATATTGTGTACACTTTTGTATATTATGCAGATCAATGTCCAATAATGTTTTATTAACCTTTTGGTATAGAAAAAGTGATGCCATAGAATAAGTGTAAATAGGTATTTTTCTCTGGAAATTAAAAAAAAAGTATGTAACCTTTTTGTAAGTAATGTTTTTGAAATTGCATAATTAAAATCATGAGTCGCTTCTTTTTGTAAGCTAGTCTCTATTTCATCTGTACAAAACAACTTTATCCCCATTTTTTTTTTGAATGATTGCTGAACAGATTTTAGAATAAATTCAATTAATCTGCATTAAAATAGAAGAAAATACTTCAATATATTGTTTCAAATTTAGATGTTTTATTCTCAGTTTATCCCTACCC
>CAKNWT010268328.1:0-16926 GCA_932066315.1 Andricus coriarius
CAGAAAGTTTCTTACAATGCGACATGTGTTTAGTAAAACTGCCTTCTGAGCTGCTGCCAGTACCCTACTGACTCTTAAAAGTCCAAGATGTTCAGTGCATCTTGCGTGCACATTGCCTGTAGCCGAAATCAAAATAGGATGAATAGATGCATGTTCCACATTCCTCCATATTGTCTTTACTTCATGTCTTAGCTCGCTGTACTTGTGGATCTTGGTTGTGTAGGTTGCCTGCAAGTTCCGGTTAAGTGGACAAGCAATGTCGATGATGTAGACTCTTCCACCTTTTTTTTCTCGCATGACGATGTCCGGCCGATTGGCTCTGATGTAATGATCCGTCTGGATAGTAACATCCCAATATAAGATGTAATCTTCGTTTTCTAAAACGGGCATTGGGATGTATCTATAGAAAGGCATCCATTCTGTTAAGAGTCCTAGGTCTAGCCTACCTCTGGAAAAATCGATATGTACGCGGAGCGCTTCCCCAACCGCTGCTTTATCAAGCTGCAGCAGAAGATAAGGAAGCGACATTAACACCAACCGCGGAAAGCAGGCACCTTCTCAGAGATGATCACGATTTCAGGACAAGAAGGAACATTAACATGCAAGCTCCTCCTAAGCCCCAAGCTCTGGCTGAAATGGATGCCTCCCTTCATGGAAAAATCTCGCAAGAGTGCGACCTCTGGACCATTAATTGCTCAGTTTATGGAGCTGCGAGAGCTTTGGCTGATTCAAATCGAAGCCTCAAACCGACGATGGATCAAAAGACCAACAGACGCTCGCATTAACTAACCAAGAAGATTGGATGGGCAAGACAGAATGCGTCCCGTGTTCAATGTGTGATTGACTACATAACATCTGGTAGACCGTTCACGGAAAGGGTTCGAAAGTTCGCCCAAGAACTAAGGATCTTGAATCACACACTAAACACGTAAAAACTGGAAAGGGTTCGAAAGTTCGCCCAAGAACTAAGGATCTTGAATCACACACTAAACAAGTCAAAACTGCTGACAATCAAGCAGCATATTGTTGACAAAATACGGCTGTTATCTGACACAAGGAGGAGAATACAGAAGAGGGAGAGATGGATCAGGGAGAATCAAAACTGTCTCGCTGACCCATCTCGCCTGTTCTGTGATCACCCTGTTTCTGACCACACCATCCGCTTCAAGGAATTTTGCGAGGACCTCATACAATCTTAGGAGGAATGTCCAGCAATCACTGCCGAAGATGCGAAAAAAGCACTTAGAGGCAGGAAGAACTTTCCCGGTGCTGGACCAGATTGTATCAAGTAATTCTGGTGGAAGAGGTTTACTTCTACACATCAACATTTGGCCCGCATATTCACCTCATATTTAAAGTCGGAGACGCCCATTCCGCAGTGGCTGGTGTTAGGACGCAGTATACTCCTACCAAAAAAAGGCAGCTTGTCCAAACCAGAGAATTAAAGGCCAATAACTTGTTTGAACACACTGTACAACATCTTTACAGCCGTCCTAAAATACAGGATTGTTCGGCAAATTGAGCCTGTGTGGCGTCAGATGTACGAACAACGTGGCTCGAAAAAAGGTGTAGCAGGCTGTCGAGAAAACTTGCTAATTGACAGGCCTGGATTGACTACCCAAAAGCTTTCGATTCAACCTCTCATAGACGTCTCATCTGTCTGTTGGAAAGCTTGAAGGTGCATCCAAACATAGTGAGATGCATAGAGAGATTGATGCCTCTTTGGACAACTAGATTCACTATCTTATCTGGCATCACACTTCTGCCTCTATCTCTCGCACTAAGAAATTCTTCTGGATACCTCTGTGGCGACACTAACCAGCGCGAGCATAAGGTCACTCATGTTTTTTATATGGATGACCTGCAGCTCTATGCCTCTGGTAAAAGCAAACTTCAAACTGCCATAAATTTCGTCGAAAAGTACACAGGAGAGATTAGGCGGACTTTGTATTGGATAAATGTGCCAAAATTCATCTAAAGAACGGAAAGATTTTTGGCGTTCCCGAGGATCCTAAGCATGTGGATATAAATTTTATTAGACATCTTAACACTGGAGAGACCTATACATACCTGGGCGTGACTCCAAGCAGCATTCAGGACGTAACATCAGTAAAGGAGTCTCTCCGAAGCAGATACAAGCATCTTCTTCGACAGAATATGTCTTCCAATCTGTCAGCTTGTGGTCCCGGTTCTACTCTACTCGTTTGGGGTGGTTCAATGGACGAAGAACTTACTTAAGGCCCTTGATGTCAGCACACGTAAGATCATGCATATGCATAAAAGCTTGCATATCAATTCTTCAGTTCCGCGATTATACATTTCACGCCGTCAAGGCGGACGCGGACTCCTGAATCTCCAGTGTCTTCATAACCGAATCGTTTTAAGTACAGCTTATAGCCAATGGCAGAGATTCTCTCCTAAAAATGGTTAGGAACCACGAGATGATTGGTGAAGGAGCGTTCCTTTACAAAGCCGCGGAGCAAGCGGCCGAGACCCTTGGCCTGAATTTTAATATCAGAAGTGAGGAAAGTGCATCACTTCATCTAGATGCTTCACTTCTGAAAGCCGAAGTGAAGAAAACAGAAGTTCAAAAATTCCATCAAGAGCTACTCGACAAGAAAATGCACGCAGGAACGACATACATCTACATACATAATGCGGCCCTAAAAGTGCTTTATTGCCATCTTTGTCGCTCTTACGGTGTTGGCCGCGACCCTGCCCTGCCGAACGCTCCAAGGGAGATAAGAGTCAATTGTCCAAAACGAGAAGTGCTAAATCTTCTGGAACAACGATTTTCTGACAGCAGTCTCCGTTGCACACTCGAGGCCTGACATTGTTCTCCAAGACTTCGAGAAACGAACTATATTCGTGATCGAATTCTCGGCCCCGTCCGAATACAACATCACTGCCAAGGAGAAAGAAAAGGAGGAGAGGTATCAAGACCTTAAAAGGTAGCTGCCACGACTGTATCCAGAATATTCGGTTAAAGTAATTGTCCATGTAATCGGTGCTCTCGGAGGTGCGAAACTATCGCTGGTTCGTAACCTTAAAGCCATGCCCACATGCCATCCTTGGATCCCTTCGTGTCCTCAAGACACGCGAGGGATGTGGTGGCCTGGTTCTACTGGGAGCCGGTGACATTTTTAGATGATAGTTGCTCCCAGTGGGACCCTGCGGTAGTTGGTTAACTATTTCATACCCGCGTGCCAAAAATATGCCAAGGCACTTGCGAAATGGATGCAGAAAGCTGTCATCCTTGGGTCGCTTCGTGTCCTCAAACACACGAGGGTTTCACCGGCCTGTCGTAGTGATTTCATCGTGTCCTGTGACCACCCATCTCACGGTTGTGAGACGTGGCCATGAGTGTGATTGACCGCTGTCCTACTGGGAGCCGGTGTCATTTGTAGATGGCTGTTGCTCCCAGTAAGAGCCTGCGGTGGTTGTTTAGCCTTATTTTCTATATATATATATACGTCAGATCTAATGATGCAACAAAGAAAAATATAACTTGATTAAAGTAATCCTGTCTAGCTTTATAATATTTTTGATGATAAAATACTAATTATTATTGATAGTAAAGCAATATGGTCTGTCTATTCAAATTGAAGCTTCTTTGCTTCCGCTCGCTTTTCGCGTGTTTTTTTCCTTGCAAATTTTTTCCCTGAAGATCACAATTCGTGGCATGAGAGAGAATGCCCAGTTTAATTGTTGACATTTTTGAGTTAATAGTATTTTCATGTTTAGAGCGTGGCAAAAAATGCTGAAATATACATTTTGTTGTAATATTGAGTTTAGAAATCTTAAAAATTATCATTTGAAAATATCGATGTTAATTAAGTTACAGTAATAATGTGCCATGTCCAAAAAATGGATTTTTAAACTAGGAAAAGACGAGAAAAAGAGAAAACTGAATTAAAAAATGTATTTACATAAATATTGTATTCTTAAAATAAACATTTTGTCTTTAATAATCTTCTTTAATGTACGAATTAAGATCTTAAGATCATTGGCGACATATATACTTTATTTTCAGGTTGGACTATATGCAGGTGAATAGAAAATTTGATAGTATCATCAAATTCTAAAATAACCTTCAAGGCCATGTGACGAGTGGGTCACGTGACCGGCATTCTACCTTACCGACACTTTTTTCATTTGTAAACTTATTTTCAAACGAATAGCCACATCGAGTTGAAAATTTGTGATAACAAATAAGAAGCACTATAAAACGCGGCTCTGGTCCTAAATTTTGATAATTATGAAAAAAGTTATTTTTGTAAATAATTTCTTTTTGAGTTTTCATATCTATGAAAATTCAGGACCATAGCCGCGTTTCTTAGTGCTTCTTATTTATTATCCCAAATTTTCAACTCGATGTAACAATTCGTGTGAAAATAAGTTTACAAATAAAAAAAAAGTGTCGGTAAGGTAGGAAGCCGGTCAATAATAATTTTGTAATCATTTTTAATGCTCAAGCATTTAATAAAATACAGCACTGCGAAAAATCATTTTTGATTACTTTTCAAACAAAATTTACTTTACAAATGGTATAATTTAACAGGACATGGCACATTCTAGCTCGAAAAAGGTGAATTTAATTAAGTCTATATTGTGTTACTCCCAAAATAGCCTTTTGCTTTCTGCTAAATT
Source organism: Andricus coriarius (assembly GCA_932066315.1). Classification (NCBI taxonomy): domain Eukaryota; kingdom Metazoa; phylum Arthropoda; class Insecta; order Hymenoptera; family Cynipidae; genus Andricus; species Andricus coriarius. Next base: position 4,651 of record CAKNWT010268328.1, read on the forward strand.
AAATTATTAATTCCATCAAAATGTAGTACAATGCGTTCTATGTTACATATATGATTTATAAGTTTTAATATATATTTAACACTTGTTTATGCACGTTAGGATGCCCTTTATTCTTTTACCCCATCCCCGCCCAGTTTTGTTCGAATGCCAATCAAAAAAAAATCGCTTACGAGCGAAATCGGTTAATATGTAGGGGTTACGCATAGACCATGAAGTTTTCCATTGATTTAACTTCGAAAAAACTTTTTTCGAGAAAAACGCATCTAAAATTGGCGAGTACCATAAGCACACATGTGTGTGCTATAAGCACACATTTTTTCTTCAACTATGAAAATTACCTACTTCCGGTTACTATATGGATATGAGTATAGTCCCAATTAATTCCCTATAGGTTCCAGTATCATCCCCCACTCAAACCCAAAAATAATAATTTCGACCTCAAAACTTACAAGGATAGGTATCGAAGTGTCAGTCACCGATTTCAATAAAACCTTGCTATGTTGTAGAGGGGAAAACAATGCAAGACGGGTATATTTCATTTTCTGCTGTAAAATATTTTAAATGAGTGAAAATCCGATATTATGTACAGCATTTCAACCCTCAGGGATAATTTACAAGTTTTGTAAATTTTCTTAAAAACGAAAAGATCATTAAAAAATACTTACTGCTGCATATGAATACCCCCTGTAGGAGTAGTTAATCCTACAAAATGCAATAACCACTATTTTTATAGTTGTATTTAAATATAAGAATTATTTATGTTAATATATCTACATACACTTATGCTACGTAATGAATCTTATTTTTTTAGAATACAATTATTTATTTATTTTTTTTAATTTTATAATGTTTCTAGAGAAAAATATAAAAAAAATTACGCTGATAAAAAATGGGATGTAACTCCTGGAGTTTGGAGTGTTGTATTTAATATCGTCGTTCGTAACAAACTGTCGCTAACTGTTAGAAAAAAAAATTTCACAATAAAAGAGGAATTCTGAAAAAACTTTTGAAGAGTGAATTTCATGGGTGTTTATCCCCTTTAAAATCTTCTTCCGCAGATAAATAAAATATACGCATCTTTTACTTTTTGTACTCTACGACGCAGCAAAGTTTCATTGACATCGTTTACTGAATTTCCGATCGTTGCTATGTATGAACACACTATGTAGGGGTAGTTTAACCCCCGTAATGCAATAACCGCTATATTTGTGTGGGTACTAAAACATAAACATTATTTTTGTAGTTAACATATATAAATACACTTATTTTAGTTTTATGTACAAATGATTTTAAAAAAAAGAAACTAAAAAATACTAATAAGGGGTAATTTAACCTCTTGAAATGTACTTATGTGAAAAACCCTGAAACACGTCAACTTTACAATTTGATTTTCTTCAGAATAAAATTATTTTTGTGAATATTTGATTATTTTTACAAATTTTGAGGAGCGAAAAATTGAAAAAGAAATCATTTTTACCCTTATGAAAAAAAGGAATGCAAGCCCGGGGCATAGTGGGACGAAAATGGTTTGTCGGGTTCAAAAATCTGTCTACAACGCATTTCGCAACCAAATGAGACGAACCAAAGTGCAAACTACTCGGAAAGGATTCTACTTTAGCGCATCACTGTCAGAAAGTTGCAAAATTGATTTTCTAACCTATATCCCCATATTTTGATTAACATAACTTTAAAAGCTTAAAAGTGTGTATTAATGCAAAATTTTATACCCATATATTTTGTTGAGTAAATTTGAGTAAAATCTAGAACTCTGAGTTTATCAGGGTACTGGTTATGTTTTTTCGGCGAAAAAAAAAAACATTTTTGCAAAATAATCGATTCAATATACAGCAGAATAAAAAATGATTATATCTTTTAACAAAAATTCGCGTTTGTGAAAGTTATCGAACGAAAGTGAAAAAGACTTTGACTGAAATTTACTTTAATGCAGTGTTTCAAAAAGATACAAAATGTTGAACATAACATTCAAATTTTTTAAATAAAAGCCGTAAATTTTTGTTTATTTAGAAATAAGTGATTTGAAAACTTGGTAATCGGTAAAATCTGTCCCACATCATGGAATATGTTTTAGCTGCATTTATATTTGTAACATTTTTGAAAATTTGATCTATGAATCATTTGTGTCCCTTATTAAAATGCTGTAGTCATTCGTTGAATGTAGATGTCCCCGAACTCTTTTTTTAAGGGATAATAGCAAACAAAATATATTCTGCTAAATAAAATTTTTCTGTATATGCACTATTTGGAGGTTAGGATCGGTTGTCAAGTCTCTGTCATTCCGATAATGTCGGTATCTGTTGTACCGAGTGGCATAGAGGACGTCCTAACGAGCATAAATTGAATTATTTATGAAATATATTTTTTGGATTGCCTACAAACAAGCTTAGATCCGGGTACTATGTTTAGTAGTACTATGTTTACTTACTATGTTTAGTAGTACTATGTTACTTAGTACTATGTTTTATTACTTGTCCTAAGTTTTCGACCAAAAATATTGTGTAGTTTGGAAGTAAAGCTGCGGGGAGAATTGTAACACACATAACCTCAAAATACACACATATTAATCAAATTTAGCAAAATGAAATTTTTTAAAATTATTCCACAACAGAAGAGTTCGGGGACGTCCGTTAGCATGTTCGCTATCATTCCGCAAATTTTTAAGGCGAAATCTTTATTATTGTAGGAAAAAAGCCGGGGGAACCTAATGCTGCTAAAATCGATAATTTGTTAAGTATCACATGCCCTTAATGAATCTAAGTACTCTGAAATGAATTAAGTGATACATAACTATGTTTATAAACGTTAAAAGTATGTTTACAAATCATGAACATTTCGAGAAAAAGTTACTTCTTCAATATCGTACATTATTTTACAAATATGTATACATATACAGATTTTAGATTAAAAATTTATAACAGCATACTGTTAGCCTAAGTACTTAGTAGTTTCATTTTTGGGGTTTCCTTCAATCTAACGGAACTAATCAGAGGATCTGATTAGTTTACTTCTCGAAATTTGAACAATTGATAAATTTACCACATGTTATCACTTGTAAAATATTGTGTAGCCTGTTGACGAGATTTTCATTCAATCCAATGACTTTCGCTTTAGCAAAAGAAACAACGAACAACATTCCTTGTGTTACTCGTTCCAGCTCCTTGTCTTACAAAGTCAACGGGGATGGATAATTTATTCAGCAATTTTTTAACCTGTTTCTTTCGCTTTTTCTTCAAATCTTTGTGTTCATCCTTTCTTGCCGCACTTTTTTTAAATCCAAATTATATGCAATATGGAGCCAGTACTTTATGAATATTATCCAACAATGTAAAGTTGACATCCCGAATTTGTAAAAACCTTTGTTGCATGGACGTTTTTTCATTTTGAGCAAGTCATTTACTAATTTTGGTCCAACTCCGCAAATATTACAACAGCTTGAAGCTTTTTGTCCACAAAGTGCGTGAAAAGTCTTGCCATCTATCATCGTACACTTTAGATCAGAGCTGAGATCAAACTTCATTTTTTTTAAATTCAGTTCGTACACCTACGAGAAAATCATTTTGTTTGACGAATAGGAGTTCCAAAACGCGACAGAAATGTCCTTATCATATTCTTCTTCATGGTACACACCATTTTCCTCGATAGCTGTATCCGCGTTACTCCAGTTTTGTCCGGTCGTTTGTTGCTCTGAAGCCCCATCCATTCCCTATTTTCCTTTTAACAATAACTTTTTTCCTTGTAAACTTTCAACCACGATATTTGCTAACAGTATGAAGATACGTTTCGTCGTATGATACAGCATTGATATAAAATGGACACTGGCACCTTACTCTGTAACCTCAATGTTTTCCGGATAGCAAGCTTTCTTTACTTCCGAAAGTTTTGGAAACGGTGGATGAATCGCATCGTTCTTGAGCTCTTGGATGTGCTTTCGAAGTTTTGCATACTTCCTTTTGCTCCAGTTTATGTCCATGTACACGGCTAAAGTTTTATCCATGTCATTGCAGTCGTCATCGGATTCCTCACCTGCAGAATCACTGATCGGTAACTTGCTTTTCACGCCAAGTGCTCTCGATAACTCTTCTTTGGTATAAATTTGACGCAATTTTTATACTTCGTCTTTGTTTAGTACTCTTCGATCCGAGTCCAGGCTCTAGGCATGGACGACCTCTTTCTGTACCACAGGGACTGGGTTTATTATCATTCATTCTATCATTCAGGTTAACTTCAAAATTCTTTTTCAAGAAGAGTAAATATTTACTTAAAAATTGATCTTCGGTCCGAGAGACCTTCTGTCAGTTTCTAGTGAATTGAGGTATAAAACTTTTGACTAATTTAGTTCTTATAATCTTTATTTCATTTACAGCGAATGATCTTTCCGATTGTAATTTTTCAATAATATAATCAGCCAAAGAAGTTTTTTCATGAGAGTCTCTGTTCCAAATCACATCTCATAAAATTGAATTTCTAACACTGAACATTTCAATTGGGTTGAATGAAGGAATGAAAGTTAAATACACTAGGTGACTGCTTTACAAGAGTGAAGAAAGTGTATTCTTAGAGCATAATAAACGAGATCCCAAAAAAATATACAATGACTGCGATTTCTAGTATGTGTAAATGTAACACATGGCCATTAAGTTTTGATTAAAGTGATATTTCATTTCTCAAACAATTGTTTCAAAATTCTAAGCGTTGCTGAATACTTGTAGGTAAATCTTTTGATGATTTCAAAAATGACTAATCAGGGCTCTACATACTTTCACTGTTCGCTTTAATTCCGTTTTTCATTTATTTGTCTGTAGAAGTATTAATTTTATAAAATAATGTATTCAAAAACTGGTAAACCTTTAACACATACGTACTACGTTGAATTCAATGTAGCTTATAATATGTTTAATTCAGCTGCAACTCTAGTATTTTACGCCCAATTTTCTTTCGACGCTTTTATGCATTGACGTAATTTTTTAACACTTTCATTATGTAAAATTATTTTAGCTCAAGATAGGTGTAACAACTCCAGTTGATTTTTTCGTCCAACTATGGAATATTATTTCAAAAAATTAAGCATGAAGAAATAAAAAAATTGTTTTATGTGCAAGTATCTCATCTAAGATATTATTCTGTTCATGTAAATTGAATTATATGTCATGCTATCACACAAAAACAAATTATTTTGTTGAGTTTAGTAAAAACCCTCTTATACTGAAATATTGTTCTGTGGAGACCAGGATTATAAAATTTGAATGTAACTAATACTTACCTTTTCAATTTACCATATTATAACCACTTACAATATTACACTTCAAAAGTAACATTAAAGTACTATAATATGAGTATAATATATTTTAAGAGTAAGTTCACATTACACTTACATAAGTTTATAATACTTTACATTTTATTGTCTGATTAAAACTTTCAGAATAATTTGTAAAACGCTTGACAAAAAACAATATCATTTGTTTACATGATCAAAATAATCAATATAGACTATGCATTTGTATGAAAACCTTGTTCATCAACAAAAATCATTGAAAAAATATTAGAAATATTTCGTTTCTTGTTGCTGAGTACAAATAAACAACATTCATCGAAACTCCTATAATTTTCTCGAAATAAAAATAAGTTACGCAAAATAATTCTCTATTTACATTAAATGATCTTTTTCACTTTCGTTCAATAACATTCACAAACGGGAACTTTCTTTAAAAGATATAATCATTTTTTATTCTAATGTATATTGAATAGATTATTTTGCAAATTTTTTTTTCCGCCGAAAAAACGTAATCAGTAGCCTGATAAACTCGGAGTTCTAGATCTTACTCAAATTTACTCAAAAAATATATGCTATGAAATTTTGCATTAATACACACTTTTTAGCTTTTAAGGTTATGAGACTATTCAGGTACATAATTGATGAGTAAATGAATCGATTTTTCAGTTCTTGACTTCGTTGTACAACAAGTTTTGATGGAGAATTTTTTTGCAATTTTGGTGTAAAATTTGGATGTTAGAACAGCAATTTTGCAACTTTCTGGTAGTTATGCGCTAAAGTAGAACCCTTTCCGAGTATTTTGCAATTTGGTTCGTCTCACTTGGTTGCAAAATGCGTTGTAGTTGTAGTAGTTCAAAGTTTGGAATCGAAATTCTAGTAAATATGGCAAAATACGAAGTAATACCATCAAGGAAAAGATATTTCCTCCATGTCGAAGGTTTCTTGTACTATAAACGTTCGAGCCTGAAGGAACGAGTTTACTGGAATTGTCGAGAAAAAGGAGAGTGCAACGCGCTAATTATTACCGCGCATATCACCGATCCAGCCAGTATCATCGTGCCTGAAGAATTAGATACGATTACCGACTACTTCGAAGTCAACTACGTTCGCAAATTGAAAATTAGAAGCCGCAGCGGGGGAGTGAGATTCACTACCCGCCCACCTAGGTATGCGCCAGAGTTATGGAATCATTTTGACTCCGTATTAGATGGCACATCCCGGACTAACAACTTGTCTAAAGGTTGGCACAACAGGTTCCAGTTAGTCGTAGGGAAACATCACCCCAGCTTGTATGTTTTTTTCAAAGAGCTTCAAAGAGAACAAGCTGACACCGAAATAATCTTGAGACAACTCCAACTTGGTCAACGAATTAGAAAAGGCGTCGATAAAAAACGGAGCCAGTACGAAGAACAATTGGTTTCCGTCGTGCAAAAGTTCCATGAATATGCTTACAATGATGATATATTCACTTATTTACGCACTGTTAGTTACAACATAAAATTCTAAATGAATAAATTGTTTATAATATGTATAAATATACCTTTGGGAAAAGTGTTAATTGGGAAAAAACGGGCTATGGGAAAAACGGCGTTGGGAAACGCGTTTTGGGAAAACTGTCCCCCTACCGTAGAAAGATTTTTGTACCCGACAACCCATTTTCGTCCCACTGTGCGGGAGGTCGAGATGGTGTGCATAATATCGGCGTTCGATAATAAACAATCTCCAATTGTTTTTTTTTTTAAATTGCATAGAAACAGAGATATCTTGAAAAAACTGTTTTTGTGAGTGAACTTTAGGCGTGCTTTTCACCCCTTTAAAATGGTTTTCAGCAGGAAAGAAAATGTGTCTCATATTGTTTTGTCCTCTACAACATAGCGAAGTTTCATTGTAATCTGTGACTGACGCTTCAATACCCTTCCTTGTTAGAAAAACACAAATATCTCCTAAACTAGAACCGGGTATAAGGGCCGTTTTCATGCGGACTCCCACATATACTGGAACAAACACGTATTATTTAAATAACTGCAAAATCATTTTACAAAATTATTTTATTGCATTGATTAAAGTACTCCTAACTCATAGAACATACGTTCATTTCGCTACCTACATGAATAAAAAGATGTTGAACATTTTTTAAATTGTTTCAACAATTAAATATGAATTTAAAAATGACTAGGCAATCTTACGTTACCAAAAAATGATTACTTATAAAAAAAACTTTCAAAAAGCGTTAATAAACAGAAATATTACGTGAAATTCAAATTTGTCACTTACAGGGTATTCTTTGGTGACCCATAAGAGTGGCTTAATGTCATTCCGCTTCAAAATTTATGTTTGATTCTTATTCTCTGATAAATTCTGAACAATATACTGAAAGAAGAAATTATTTTTAACATATTATCGCGTTTAAATATTAGATTTACAAATAGCTGACTTTTTCCCATGCTAAATCAATGGAAAACTTCATGGTCTTTGCGAGACCTCTAAATATTAACGGATTTCGTTCAAATTAGCAGGCAATTTTTGTTGGCATTCGAACAAATGAGAAGGTGAAAGCAGAGAAGGTCTATAAGAAAATGACATTAAGTATAAATAAGAACCACCCTAATGCACATAGCAAAAATAACTGAAACAGAAGTACATCTTCTGTAGTTTGCAACAAAGGACCAAAAGAATCATATAGTAACAGCTCTTGCACAAATGGTTTCACTCAGATTTAATCAGTCTTTAAATACTTACCCCACAAACTGATAAGTTCGTCCAATCGATTCAGAATCTTTCATGGCAGCTATTACTCCAGCTGCAACATCACCAACCCAAACAGGTTGTTTCTCAGTTTCTTCTCCTTTTTTATACAGTGGAACACCATTTCTGTAAATGAATACTTCAATTTCATAATTTGATCTTGTAGTCCAAATGTTCAAATTCTATTTTGGACCCGATGCATTTATTTTATTTCTTCGAAAATATTCAGAATTAGTATGGAATAACCCCAAAAAGGTTACAATGACGGTATTAGAACAATGGATACATTTTTCGATTGGGTTCCTCAAACTGGATTAAAAAAAAAGTACATTGTACGACGAGGGAGGTAAGTTGATATTTATTAACGAGTATGTGTAGTTTGCTGCACAAGGCGCCGTATCGCAGTGGCAGCATTTTTTAAATTAGAATCATTTTTAAAGACAAGGTGCAAACTTTATTCAAGTCAGTCACGTTCATGCCCTACACTGTTTCAAAAATTGCCGTTAACGGGTTGTTTGACACATTTAACCTCAATTTCCTTTCAAACGTGACGTGACACAAAGCTCGCGCTTTCGGATTGAAATGAAAAGACCAAAAATTTACGGGAAACAATTACTTTCGGGTCCAGTACACTTAAAGAAAATTGCGGTTCTGTGTTATACGTGTATTTATACTATTAATCTTACTCAAAGAAAGCCTGAAATACCTATACTATAAATGGATCTCAAAGAGTTTACCAAGATTATCAAAATAAACTACAAGATATTAAGATCCCCAAGTTTGCCACTGACTGTTTAGAATCCGAATCTTATTCATTTGTTAGAATCCGCGATTGATAAAGATACTCGATTACTGAAATTTCAAAAACTCTACTACACTCCGCGCTCCCTTATACGACGAGCTCAGGACCGAAAATTTTCCCTTACACGACTAGCCCCTTGCACTCACGATCTCACCAATCTCACGTGGTCGTGCACATGCGCGTTGAATCCTGTGTCACTGACAGCTGACTTCCCGCGCAAGCTTTGAGCGGAAGAGTGGGGATGGCGGAGAACGACCTTCCCGTCGTATACGGGAGCGTCAACTGGTCGTATAATGGAGCGGTGGTATAGGAGAAGGTCGTATAAGGGGGCGCGGAGTATATCTAAAAAAGAAGTTGTCCGGAAAAGCTTTTTGAAGGTTAGCAATCACGTTACCACTCTCATGACAATTACGCTGGTTTGATCAAATTAATAGATAAAATAAATCAGTACAATCCCACAGTTAGGTTAATCAAGCTTAGTTAAGTAAATAATTAGTTAGAATCATAGCATGAATGAGTGAGAAATATTAAAATCATGATTCATTTTAAATTAAAAGAAAATAATTTTTTTTATAGCAATGAAATACCATCTTGTTTATTTGTTCTGGAATAATAGCTGATCAAATTTACTTACAACAAATGATGTCTCCATTTACTTTGATACAGCATCAAAAAACGATCTTCTTGGCCATAAACGTCAGAAGGTCGAATAATGGTAGCTTCTGGAAATTCTTGCCTAACAGCCAATTCCCCGTCCCATTTTGACGTAAAAAATCTAGATGGCTCATTCAAAAAAATTTTCTGAAACAAAATATAAATTTTCGGAACACAACTTTAATCATTGTGATAATTAACCAACAGGATAATAGTTAATAGTGATTATGTTGCCGAAAGAATTTGATTCTTTACTAAATTTTAGTACAATCATAATTATAATTAAGTATTATAATTAATGATTACAGAACTTACTAGATAGGGTATGAAATTATATATTATAATTATATATATAGATAACGGCCATACCAGGCTGGAAGCACCAGTTCCCGTTATATCACTGAAGTTAAGCAGTGTTATGATATACATATATATAGATAGGGTACGAATCGCCTAAGAAAGATTATCAACTGCAGTGGGTGGTGTGAAAGGGGCGAGTATAAGCTATCAGAAAAATTTTAATTCAAAAAACCAAATTCACACTGTCTAGAGTTATACTCCGAGCAAGAATAATAATTTTTATCGCTGAGCATGCGTACTTCGATCAGGAAAATTGACCTTATATTGCTGGGAATTGGCACTATGAGCAAGGAAATTATTTCTTTCGCTAGGCATTCGCACTTTAACTCATTTAACTAACTTACAGCTCGACCTAAAAACATCTAAACTCCTAATCAGATTATCATCTGTCACAAACTGACGAGCCGCCTATTTGGGCAAAATTATATCAAGACTAGTAGGGAAAATAGATTCGTAAGCTAGGTTATGTCATACCAGGGTGGCCATAGGATGAGGGATTTTAATTTCCCGGTTTTTTCCCGGTTTTCCCGGGTACATTTCGAAAGTTTTCCCGGTTTTTTTTAGTAACAGTTCTGACGTGTTTTCGGGATCTTCCTGCAAAATTCTTCATAATTTTTAGCAAATAAACTAATTTGGAAAAATTTAATTGTTTTAAACCAGGACAAAATGAAGATTTTTCGAAGAATCCGTGCAACAAAATTCAAAGGTGTTTCGTAAAATTTTATTCTTTCAATGTGTTGTTTCATAGAAGCCAATAACTACGCAATGATCACAAAGAGATCACAAATGAAACATGGAAAGTAAAAAAGTACATAGTAATATTGTATCTCAAAATAAAAGTTTCTCTCGACACTACTGACGCGCAGCAGCATGAATAAGTCGACAATGATCACATATTAATCACAATGAGTATCAGGATTCCGAGACTAGAAAAAAGTATTCTCATTGCCAGCACCCACCACTACGACTCCTAGCAAGCAGGAAGCATTTCCGCGAATCTTACGAAACACGACTTTTCGAAGATCGCAATAACAACTTATTTAGACTCTCAAATCAAATATGATATTGATGGACTATCAACTGAAGCAAAATATAATCATAGGTCATCAATAAAACGCTGTATATCTATTATGATTTAATTTGCAAAGGAAACAAAGGAATTGAAGAAATCCGTAAGTTTAAAGTGTAAGTATAACCAACAAAGAGGATAAGGAAACGAAGCATAATGCTGAAAGAATCTGCAACGAATTTAAAAAGAAGATGGGGTTAGTAATTGACTAACCAAGTCGAGTATCCGTAAACTCTAATTGTGGTAATACTGCTCGCAGGTATTTCTCAGATGCTGATGCAACGACATAAATAACTGAAATGAATAAGGAACCGATTCGGAAATTCATACAGATCTTGCAAATGCCTGCTAGTAGTAGAAATATTCCCCCACTGTATGATGTAAATTTATATCAATGGTACTACGTGCCTTCTTCAGTTCATAAAATACTGCATAAACTCTACGTGTCTTCAGATCATTTGACTTGTGTCATTTGACTTGTGTGGGAGAAAGTTAAAGTTAAATTTGATCAAGAAATTGAAGAACTGATAAAACAATTCGAATCCAGAATGGACTCAAACGCATAATAGTTAATATATATTATAAATAATTAAAAGTTTGTCATAAGGACATCCGCGAGATTTCACCAGAAGCGTGTCGCGGTAACGTTTCAGCTGTAACCACGACTCACGACCGTGACATAAGAGGTTACAGTCTGCGATAGACTCAATAGGATAATCCGGCCTAAGTCTTGTGCACCCTGAAGACACTAAGCGACCCAAGGATGACCGCCGTCTGCATTTTCCCCGCAAGTGTATTGGCATTCCGTTGACATGCAGAGATGCTTTCAAGGAAATTAACCAGTGAAAGCATGGCATCTCCAAGAGCACCGATGATCAGGCAGACTAGCTTAAGAGAATATTCCGGATACAACCGTCGCACAGTGGGACAAAACTTATTGTAAAACGAAGTCAATAACTGAAATATCGATTCATTTAATCATCAATTATGTACCTGAATAGTCTGATTCATCTGATACTTCTAACCTATATCCTCAAACTTCGATTAAAATAACCTTAACAGCTAAACTGTATGTATTAATTCAAAATTTCATAACCATATATTTTTTTGAGGGAATTTGAGTAAAATTTAAAACTCTGAGTTTAGCAGGCTACTCAATACGTTTTTCGAGCGAAAAAAATTTGAAAAATAATTGATTTAACCGTGAATTTTTGTTTATTTATAAATAACTGATTTGAAAACTTGATAATCGGTATCTATTTATATTAAATGATCTTTTTCACTTTCGTTCAATAACTTTTACAACCGGGAACTTTCTTTAAAAGATATAATCATTTTTTATTCTACTGTATATTA
>CAKNWT010268329.1:0-13187 GCA_932066315.1 Andricus coriarius
GTGCCAATAGATTCAGTATAGGTCCTAATATCATCCCCCACTTAAACCCCAAAATAATACTTTTGACCCTGACTTTAGAAGAACGCGCACATTGTTTCTTCAATTTCAAGGTTTTTAACATTACATTTTAAACGATAAAGCGTAAAACAGAAAAATAACATTTAACGAAACTGAGACCAATAGTTTTTTTAGAGAAAATTCCCAAAATTGTAACAAATACAGAAAATCTAGAAATATTACCAGATATCCTTGAAAATGGTATAAATCATGGGAAATGGTATAAGTAATGTATTATTATTGTAATTATTGTTATTTAATAATTTAATTATTATCTATTTAATGATATAATTATAATTTTTTATTATAAAACTTATAAATTATTGTATTCGTATTATAAAAATATAAAATATTTGCTGTCAAAAATCATGGTTTCGTAAAAAACTAGGACATTTTGCTTATTTTCAAGAAAAACCCAGGACACCAGGACAGACCTCGAAAAAAGAGGACATGTCCCGAAAAACCAGGACGGATGGTAACCCTATGTAAATTATTTATTGTTCATTTTCAGGGTAATATTTTTCTGTAATAATTCCTATATTTACCTGTAATACCGGAGACTAGACAAAATATAAACTTGTAATAATAAAAAAAAAACAATGAAAAAAAGTCAAACAATAAAAGTGGAACACGTTCGAAATTTGAACAAAATTTTAATTAGATATATTTTAGTAATAAATTTGAATTTAATTATATTTGAATAAAAAAATAATGTTAATCGGTTCAAAATTGATCAGATTTGATTGGTTTTATGACCAAAATACAAAACATATATATAAAATGTTTTGAAGATCTAACCTATAAAAGAGCCATTCGAAAATCATGCATGTATCGAAATTTGCAATTATAACAATAAGAAAAATGAAAACAGGAATAGAAAAGTTTGTCTTACCTGAAATTCTCTCACAAAAAATGTAAGTTCGCCTTGAACGAAGGGCCGATGATCAAAAAGCCGAGTCCAAATTTCACCAACGTCTACGAAAAAGCCATAACGACCACGGCAAAATGAAAAATTGTATTACAATAATGTCACTAAGAAAATGTCTTTATATTTAAATTAGGTGGTAAAGCAATGATTTATGACATGATTTTAAGTAACTATTTGTTGTTCACACCTTTTACGACAGTAGCCATGTTTTGGAAACATCTCGTGACTAAAAAATAGTTTATGCGCACTCACTCAACGCATAGTAGATGGCTGCACTGCATTCAAAATTATAGGCGGGAAAAGTTAAAAAAAAAAAATCCAAAAAACTTTTATAATAATTTCAGGTCTGTATTTCGAGTAGTAAAGAAATATATATCTTTGTCAAATGCCTAAATCATAGATCCCATTTACATTTTGTTGAATTATCTAATTAAAAATATGAAAAATAATCAAGATATTCGAGATATTGAAAATACGTCACAGAAATTGCTCGAAATCCGGAGTATGCGCGTTTAAACATCAAGTTCGAAAGTCTGAAAAAGTTAAGAAAATTTTTCGATTGGTTAATAGTGAATTTATATTAAATTTCTTGAAATTATCATTTAATGAAAAAATGTCTTATTTTTGTCGAAATTTTTTCCAAAAAATGTCATATTGTTATATCGTGTTCTTCATTTTTTATTTTCTTATGGCAGAATAATGTTTTTGGATGAAACAATTTTATTATAATTTAGCATCCCCATATCTCGGGAGAAAGTTTTTAATTTTGAAAAAAATTGAAAGTTCGATTTTTAATCGCTATCTAAAGTCGATTTTGAAACCCCAATTTTAATCTCAAAATTGTCGATCGATTTTCGCGGAATTGGCTAACTTTTTTACATCAAACTTTGTTTACACGTATTCAGAAACGCAGCCCTGTAAAAAGGAGAGCATTGAAATGGATTATATGGCATTGAAAAAATTGTACACTTTAATGCCTATAAATCTAAACAAATTCCGTTTTTGTCCGAATGCGCTTTTTGGCATTCAACTGTTTTTGTTCGAATCGTTTTGAATCACACAAAAAAAGGATGGCATTAAAGTGGCTTCTTTGTGATGCCATTGATTTAATTCCATTGAATGCAGTTAAATGACCGTATCAGTTGAATGCCATGCAATGCCTTCAGTGATCGGAGGCATAGAATGGAACCAATGCCGTTCAATTAACAAATAGGTCGAATGCCATTTAATGCTTTTTTCGACCGGATATATCGAATACAATTAATGCATTCGAATGCCGTTGAATGACCACTCGGACAAAAACGGAATTTGTTTAGATTTATAGGCATTAAAGTGTACAATTTTTTCAATGCCATGTAATCCATTTCAATGCTCTCCTTTTTACAGGGAGTATTTAACAAGCATGTTTTGATTTCTTCTATTGGCCTCAAAATTCAGCAACACTTCAGCTCAGAAGTAGACTTTTGATTCATCCTTAAATAGTGATTTCGATTTTACAGAATGTTTTTTTGCTCTCCTAAAAAATTCCCGTTTTTGTTATGTAGTTTTGCACTGCCACTCTTATTCAATTATAATTTTTGTAAATACTTTTCACAGTAAAAAAATCAATTTAAAGCTTTGAATTTAGATCTTATCAATTTTAAAAATTCAAAGAGAACATAACAGAAGATAGATAGTTTATATGGTTTACATTTATGTATTCATTATCGATCGAAGTGCTTGATGTTATTGCAATATGAGAGTTTGTGCAGAAATCAATATCTATAAATATCCATTGTTCTCAGATTAACAAAAGAGGCTATAAATCATACTCACTTGCTTCAGTAAAATATTTTTACAAATAATAATAATTTGTCAGTGTAGAATAATAATTCATACAGTACCGGTCAGAAGTGAAGGGTGGCAGTACAGAACTCGATAACCAACAAAATGGGAATTTTTCAGTAGAGCGAAAAATCATTCTGTAAAATCGAAGTTACTATTTAAAGATGAAACAAAAATCCACTCCCAAGCTGAAATGTTGCTGAATATTATGGCCAAAAAAGAGTGATTCTAAAAAATTATCCAGGTTCAAGAAATTCGATGTGGATGTTGACAATCTCAAAAGAGGCACTAACCTAACATTGGAGCAGGCTCGGCTGTGGATTGCGATAGAAAATTTAATTTTCAGTTAAAATAAAAAATAACATGCTTCCCAGATATTAAGTATCTTAATGCAGAAAAGTAAGGTTTTATGTAAAAAAGTTAACCAATTCCGAGAAAATAGCCCGAGAATTTTAAGGTGAAAATTTCACGGGTTATCAAAATCGGCTTTGGATAGCGATTATAAATCAAATGTACAATTTCTTGCGAAATTAAAAACTTGCTTCCGAAATATGGAGATGTTAAGTGAGAATAAAAAATATTTTATACAAAGAAACATCCTGTTATGCGAACATTTTCATTCAATGATAATAATTCCAAGAATCAACAGTGCTAAAAGATTGCAAAAAATTATTACTACTTTAAAATTTCAACTAAATGTTGAAAAAAATTTTATTAAAAATTTGTTTTAAAATTATTGTATCAAAAATTGAGATTTCGTAAAAATCCTATTACCACAATGTGTATTTGTTTTTTTTAAGAATTTCATATGCAATAAACCCATGTTGGTCATCTAGTTCTGTACTGCGACCCTTCAGTTGTCAGTCCCCTACAAAAATTATATAAAAACATGCTTCTCTTTTTTCGTGAGTATCTCAGCGAGAAAATAAGTTAAAAGGTTTAAGAACGATTTTGAAGCTTATTCAATTTTACGTCGATTGACTTATACTCGAAGTATTTTCGATAAATATGGGCCGAGAGAATATACGTGAAAAATACCTCTTTCGACACGTTTCAGGGAGGCGAATGAAAAATATGAAATTTCGCTAAATTAAAGTTTAAAATCGCCTCTTTAAAATAACACCAAGAACGTAGTGGAATTTTGACTGGTTCTCAAATTATCATCAAAAATGTGGAGCGTGCCCAAAACGAAAGTCGGTCGGTCGAGTAGTGACCGCAGTCTTCCGTCTCTTGTTTGCCAGAAGATTCAACTGCGCGGCTCGACCAACCGATTTTAATCTTGAGCACGCTTCCACTTCAATTTAGCGAAGTTTTAATTTTTTTCATTCGCGACTCTGAAGCATGCAGAAAGTGGAAGTTGAGAATCGAAAATTGGTCAAAAACGGAAAATAGGTCGGTCTTTATCACATGCTCTCTCGGCTCCTATTTATCGAAAATACTTCAAGTAGGGCTCAGTTAACGCGAAATTTAATAAGCTTTTCAACCATTTTTTACACTTTTTAATTTTATTCGCCGAGATACCTACGAAAAATAGATGCATGTCTTTAATGCGATTTTTTAGCGTACTGACAATTCTGGCAGGTACTGTGAATCACTTTAGTTTGATAAACAGTTAGATAAATATTGGAATTTCACACAAATGACATCATTCCGATTTTGTATGGAAATATAAATTTCGTAGAAAATATCGATGTACGTGAATTTCATTAAATCTGTGAAAATTACATCATTTCTTCTAGGTGCGCCGTTTAACAATTGAAAGTGTTATTCTTTGTTTAATATCTCAGTTGTAAAATTGTATAAAATTTGTTAATTTGAATTTTGAATTATATTTTTTTATTTTATTAATAACTATTATTAAATCTTTAAATATTCTTTAAACATTTTTTTATAGCGAAGTACGTTTGATGGAAAACAATTACAATTTAATAAAAATTTGTTCAAAGTTGTCGAAATACGTTACAGTCGACGTCGATGTTGATTCAATGGAACGTTTTTTTTTATGAAAAGTACCATTAAAACAATTTTTTTGTACAAAAAGTACCATTAAAACTATTTTTTCTGTTTCAAAGAAATAATTATAAGTCATGAATGTTGAGTTTAAATAAAATATTTTCCCCTTTAAATTCCAACTGTAGTAAAAATACGAAATTATCAAAAATCATTTTAGTTAAATAATGATTCAAATATTTCTTTAAAAATTTATTTTTCCTATCTACGAACATTTGGTGAACAATTTTTTTATATTGTAGTATAAATAAAAGTTGCCAATAAACATTACAGTTAGAACATTTCTTCTTAACAACATTTTTTTAGCGACGTACGTTTGATAAAAAGCTTTTTTACCTTTGATTGAAAATTATTTCTGTGAAAGTAAAATCATTTCAAAAATCACACCAGAGCAAAAATTTCAATTTAAAAACATTGTAGTTGTGTAATTCTTAGTTATATTTTTTTCTAATTTTTAAATATTGTAGTTAAAGAATTCATTAAAATACGTAATGAATTTTCTGTCATCATTAGGAATTATTTCTGTGATAGTACAAAAATTTGTCCTTGAAAATCACATTGTAGTAAAAATACGAAATTATGAAACACATTTTAGTTATATAATCATTCAAATATTCTATGGAATTTTCTTAGCGAAGAACATTGAGGAAAACTGCAGTGAAAAATGGTTTGTTTTTGCATTTCTCATTTTTAAATTAAAAGATTAAATTTCCTGTTATCATTAGAGATTATTTTTGAAAATAAAATTTTTGTTTCAAATCAAATTATTTCCACACACTGTTTTGTGACGTACTTTGGCGAAAAAAACATCAATATTCGCGTTGGCAACATGCTGCCAAGTACTAATTTACACTATAGTAAAATTACAAAATTTTACTTGAATAAAATTAGTTTCAGCGACGTATATTTGATGAAAACATTTTTCTTTTAATTTCTCTATACAGAAAATTATATTTTGAAATTGTTTACACAATTTCAAATATATACATAATAATTTTTATTTACTTTTCATGTATTGGAAGTAGTGTGATAAATTTTATCAGCGATTATTATTGAATAAAAATTTTACTTATGGAAAACGTCCAAACTTTTTCTGGCATCTTTTTAAGTACAAAATTATGTTCTTCAATATAAAAATTAAAAAAAAAAATATATATATATATTGAACATATTTAACAAATTTTTGAATTGCAACTTAAAAACTAATTGTACCTACATTTCATATAAACCGATTTACTTTTATTGTTATTTTTTAAATATCTTTGAAGATAATAATAAAAATAATTTATTAAATCATTTTTCACCTATTTCAAAACCATTTTTCGATAGTTTTTTAATAAATTAGCTTAAAATTTCTCAAGATCAATAAAATCTTCGTTTGGAAACTGAAAATATTTCGTTAAGTCTGCAGAATATTTCGAAATAATTTTTTCAGAAAGAAGCACACTCAACCAACGTAAATTCGAGCCTGAAGAACAGGACACCGTGGACGTCAGGGGTGTGCTAAAAAGTATAGGTATACTAGTAGTTTTTTATGTTTGCACCCATGGAGGAGTAAATAATATAAACTAAAAATACAGTTTTTCACATCTAAAAGAAAGTCTATTCCAAATGAAAAAGAAAGTAGTAATGAAATAAATGTTGTTTGACGAATGAGAATTGTACTATTGCAAACTAAATTAAAAAAAACTAAACGCCTTTTTTAAGTAGTAAATAGTATGTATTCAAATGAATCATAACATTTCAGAAAAATTCCTTTTTTTTGTTTGAAAGCTTTAATTATTTTCTTCTTTAATAATTACGTCCCTGCGATCTCACTTCGATTAAAAGAAGGGGCAACATAAAGCCGAAGCCATTGTCATTCTTTTCATTCGATCTTTGGTCTTCGTGATTTTCTGTTGCGTTCAATAAACAAATTTATAAAAATAATAATAGTGCAAGATGTATCACACAACTCTTTGGATCACTTTGCTATTCGCAATCTTTCCGTACGCAATGTGAGTTTTAAATATTTTGAATAATAAAATATTATTATTTATTAAAATTTAGTAAAGACAATAAATTGAATTTTTGAAATTGACCCAAAATTAAAAAAAAATTAATATCCAGAACTGTCAACCGTTATGGAATTTTCCGTAAGGCTAAATTTGGAATACCATCCAGGCGGAAAAATTATATATAGTTTATATGTATTGTGAAGTATTATATATAATATTCATATGTTTTATACATTTTTTGTATAAAACAAATATATATGATATATAATACTTCACACTATATATAAACGATATATAATTTTTCCGCCTGGACAACCCTAGCATTATACTTTACCGGTTTACTTCACGGAAAATTCCGTAATACTATAGTCAATGCCTTAATATGATTAATGAATTTTTATACGAAAACTAAATAAATAGTTCTAACTTTAATTAAAATATCCAATTAGCGATTAATCAATCATTTTTAAGCCCTGGGGAAGTGTCAAAGGGCGTCTGTGGATGTTCAGTTATGAGAAAAGACGATCGAAACCCGATTTTTGAAAATAATCTTCAAATTAATGTCCCATGTGATGAAGAAGGAACAGATACATGTCAGAGACTTTGCGTCGCTTTGGTAATTATACTTTTATCACTTTATTTCAATATAATGCACACGAAGAAAAATGGAGATCAGAAAAGCAATAAATGTTAGCAGAAAAACGTTATTAATGAATAAAAATTTCGATAGTAAAATGATTACTTCGGACAAATAATTTTTGAAGAATAAAAAAAAATCTGCCTCAGCCCGGATATGAACCGGAAACACCACTATCCATGCGTGCTGTTAACCAATTACGCGATCGAGGCCTCAGCAAATCATTTCTTGTTCTCCATAGCTACCTTTTTTACATGGGAACACTATACCGTATTTCTCCACTGCGGCACATTTACCATTTTTGATCAACGTGGACTTAATGTAATTAATATTTGGATGATGTTATTACTATATCATGATGTTAACGTCCGAGTTAAAAAATTTTTATTTAATATAAATTTCGATGTTAACACCATTACTCCGGACAAATAATTTTATAAGAACAAGAAAAAATAGTCTACAAATTTCAATGTTCGAAATGTCGAAATTTGTAATGCTTAAAAATTTAAAAACTCGGACGTTAATATGTTTAAGTGGTAATACCATCTTCCAAATATTAATCTGTAAAACGTTCTAAAAAATACACTTTTCGTTGTTTCCAACTGATTCTCAGTCACAAAGAAGAGACTGTGACGTATCTTGGCAATGATTACTGAACTCCAGCAATCATTGTCAAGATACGTCACATTTTCTTCTCTTTGTCCGCGAATCAGTTGAAAACAGGAATAGTACATTTTTTACAACTCTTTTCAGGTAACCATTCCTGTTTTTCTGAGTTTATGAGAAAGAAAATAATGATAAGTTTATAGATTTTCAAGCCTTGCTTATAAAATGGCATTCTTTGTTCTTACCAATAATAATTTTACAGGCAGAAAGCGCCAAGGAAGAGGCACCAAATGTTATTTGTGAAAAATTGAATCAGACTGTGATCAATCTCCAGGTAATTGTTTTATTTCAAGATATTTCAATATTTTATTCAATATTGTAAATACTTAATATGATTAAAAAATGTAATTTATTTTATATATCTTTTTACATCAATATTCACCTCATATTAATATTAATATTTAGAATATTATAGATTGTAGATATTTTGTAACTTTATTCAATTAAAAAAATAATATGTCCAGGTGGAACTATACTCGAAAATCTGTGATGAGACTGAATGGAAATCAACTGGTTTAAAAAATATTGAACCACTTTGTTGCAAGGACGGAAAGGCGGCTATGTGCTCCCTAATGCATTAGGGAGATGGAGACATGTCTCCATCTCTTGAAGAATATTAATTTCTACAATCAGCTAGGTGAATAATCATACTTGTCTCAGGAAATATTAGCAAAGAAAAATTATTAATCGTCAAGAAATATTTAGTTCTCCATTTCAAATCAAATTATTAATTTCCTTTAGTTAGTAAAGATGACATTAAAAATATGATCATATCTGCCACGTTAGAATTATTTAATTATTCTACAGTATGCATTTATGTCATAAGTATTACAAATAAATAATTACATTATTATTAATCATTTTAATTTTACATGTTACCTTATAAAACAAATTTAGATCTATTTGCTCTAAAACCTAGAAAATTAGAATTGATTAAAATTGAAAAGTTGTAATAACCGAATTCATTTCAAATCGGACAGGCATGCAGTTCATGCTTGTCACAGAATCATCACTCAAATATGTGGTTTTTCAAAGGTTAGGAGTATCTGATCTCAAAAATTATAAACGCGGATTATTAAAAAATGTTAAGAAAGTTGTGTTGAAAGTGTAATATTTTTTATTCTAACATATAAATCTCTTTATTTCTGATTCTTACATAATTTCTCGTCTTCTTTCGAAATCCGTTAAAAATTAAAAAAAAAGTCCTAATGTCAAGAATATATTTAATGATAGTCTGCCCTATGCGCGTGCCATGGAAATAAGAGAGAATTGTTTGGTCTGAAAAACGGAAATTCCCGTTTTTTTGTTGTTGCTCAAACGACACAAGATACGAAAAAAGTCAAAGGAACAACATTTTTTCTCCAAAACAATCCTAGAAAAATGTCTCATGACATGTTTTTTTACCTCGCGTTATTTTCGAAATTTTTGCGAATATATATGTATAAAATAGTGTTTATGGTTTGATGAAAAACCAAAAAGGACCTAATTTAACAGTTTTAGCGACATGATGTTCTTATTTGTTTTTAATGACACATAAAGTTGTATTGTTAAACAAATTAATATTGCAAAGGATTTTATACATATTTTCGCAAAAATTTTGAAAATAAAACGAGATAGAAGAAAGTGTTAAGATATATTTTTCTAGAACTATTTTGACGAACAAATTTGGTTGTTTTGACTTTTTTCTTATCTTGTGTCATTTTGGCAAAAAATGTAAACTCTAGTTTTTAAGATAAAGAAAAATATGGTTTTTCCATGGTTTTCGTGTAGGACAGATTACCATCAAATATACTCTTTACATTAGGAAGAATTTAGAAAAAAAGTCAAGAGAAAAAACGGTGTTTATGAGTAAAATGACTCTTAATATTGTTAGAAAAACTGCCGCCATTTTTTCAATTTCAAACTTATTGAAAGTGTTCAAACGGATTTCGAAAGTGAACGAAAAATTTGATCACAATCAGAAATTAAAAGATAAAGACCTGTATTTGAACAAACAATAGGACACTTTGAACACAAATTTAGACTATTCTTTGATAACCCGCATTTTAATTCTTCAAATTCAAATACACATAAGTTTGTCCAATTTTTTCCCCTTTGAGAAACAACATGTTTGAGTGACAAATGATTCTGTGGCTGCCTGACCGATTTGAAATAAATTGTCTAATATTAATTATTTTTCGTAAATAAGTATATGGTTAATATTAAGACGTGCCACAAAAGCCTGGAATATCTCATAAGATTAACATGGAAAATCGTGGTTTTTGGAAAAATGAGATTCCAGTTTCTAATGGGTTTAAACATAGCTTATAAGAGGTTATTAGAATTTGTGGTAGAGTATCCACCCAGGCGGAAATATTATATATTGTTCATATATAGTGTGAAATATTATATATAATACTTCACACTGTATCTAAACTATATATATTTCCGCCTGGGCTGCGAATAATATCCGTTAATTTAATTTCAATTTTAACGCCCCCTATCCAGCCCCAAAAATCTCCCAAAAAACTGAAACTAACAATTTTGTGCAGAATTTACATATATCAGATCTGTTTTCCCCTTTTTTGTCATAATTTTTGGTTATTCGACAAGTTAAATGTTTTTAAGAAGAAACCTAATATTTATTGAGCACGTTTCTAAAATATAAAATCCTAAAGATTTTGGCTTAATTTAAACTTAGTTTTAGATTTCATCGATTATGAAGTTCTCCACGACCTCATTAAGACGAGTCGTCGATTCAACCCTTGAAAGTTTTCACTCTACTGCAGTTCAGGTTTTGATTATATACGCTATTTTTATAAATATTATTAAAAATCTCTCCTGTGAATTCTGAATGAGAAATAATAATTCATAGACTTATACACTGGTTGCATCTATAATATAATTAGTATTTATTATGAATAATGTCTATATAAAATTAATAATCCCTAAATAAATAAATATTGATCAAATCCTAAATATTTTAGGAACTGGGTTCTAAAATTCTCTTCAAGTATTAGTTTTAATTCATGATGTTATCTTTATAGGGTATTCAAATAAAATAAAATTTTATTTTGATAACAGGAATATACTGCCATTACTATTTTGCAGCTGCGTTTATATTGCATTTTAATGCTTAATTTAACATCTGCTCTGGCTATTAAATGATTAATTACACAAAATTCATTAACTTTCCTTGCCAAGTTCCATTTGATGTAAATTGTATCAATTAGTTGAAGTGAAATTATTGAAATCCAATAAATCAGTCCTAAACTGTGAATTATTAATTAGACGTCTATATATCTGAAGCTTTTCAAAAGCTTGATACAGCCAGTATTCCAGTATTATACATTA
This sequence comes from Andricus coriarius, assembly GCA_932066315.1. Lineage (NCBI taxonomy): Eukaryota > Metazoa > Arthropoda > Insecta > Hymenoptera > Cynipidae > Andricus > Andricus coriarius. The sequence goes on from CAKNWT010268329.1 coordinate 11,453, forward strand.
CGTTCTCCGTTTATATTGGAGAGCGAAAAGTTTATGATCTCATTGCGCTCTGCTTTCAACACTCCAAGAATTCAAGACTCGAGTGGAATAACTAGGTTAAATAAAAGTGTACACTCTTAAAAATAAGTGTGCGTTACATTTACTAGACTATTAATAAAACCACTAAAAGCTATTTACCATTTTTTCGCATCTGCCTCAAATAAATTATACAGAAAATATATATACACCATGAAAAAAAATTCTGGATACAAGTAAACGCGTTTCTTTGGTTTCTTTTCTTTAAATCAAGGATCTGTTTACTTCAGTTGAGTAAATATCTATTATTTAAAGTAAAAAAAGTCTCGCCTCGACTCAAAGAAGTAATTTCTTTTGTGATATTTCTTTGCGATAAATGTGAAAATTATTAAGTCAAAGAAATGATTTCTTGAAGTGAAACAAAGATTTTTTTTAGATAAATAATTATTCATCGAAATGAAAAAAAAATATTTCAAGTTAAGATTTGCCACGACTATTGCAAGTAAATAATTATATATACTAAAAACATTTAATCAACTCGATCAAATATTTTGTTCAAACAATGAAAATACTTTTTTAAAATAAATTCATTTGCCTTTCGTCAAAGTAAGTATTGTTACATTACATTGAATATAATTTCATAGCGTTAATAAATGAAAAATTTAAATTGTTTAATATGTTAACAAATTAAAAGAGAATTATTACTATAATTCGTGAAAATACTGACATTTCAAATTAATACTTAAATAAAGATGGGCTCTATTGAACAAAAATAAGAAGAAATAAATGTCAACTTTTTTCTTCATGAGTATTTTTTGTATTATTTACTTTTATTCCGCTTTGATTAGATCCCAACATTCATGTTCTGGATATTTTCCCAGAGTAGAGGGAATATATTCATCACATTTATGTTGCAATAGTATTTCTCATAGTTCGAGGGTAGCAGTATAGAACTAGATAACCAATATTTTTCCGAAAATGGGTTTATTATATAACAAATTTAGGTATATATAAAACATTTTTTATCAGCATATTTATTTATTGTATTAAGAAATGTAATTTTATAAAAAAATTAATTAATATCTAAAATGCGAGGGGTCGACCACTCTGATTTTTCATGTACGAGGAATATATTCCCTAAAGAATATCCGGGAATATAGAGAATATATCGGAATATTTGGGAATACAAAGAATATGAAGAATATGGGAATATGTAGGGATATGAGAGAATATGTATGAATATGAGGGAATATGAGCGAATATTTAGGAATATGAGACAATATTTCGAAATATGAGGGAATATTTAGGAACATGAGAAAATATTTCGGAATATATTTAAATTATGTATATTAAATCACATGAAATTACGTGACATTTAAGTGTCACAAGGCTTGATTGAAAATTCAACTGTTTTGTTGAAAATTCGTATGTTTGGCTTGAAAATTCAACAATTCTATTGGAATTTTTTTTCATCCTTGACTTAAAAGTTCGGTTTGGTAGAATTTTCAACTATTTTGTTGAATATTCATCTTTTTGGTCTAAAAATTTATCTTTCTGTAAAACTTTTACCTTTTTTGTTAGAAAATGCAACTGTCTGGTTAAAAATTAATCTGTTTTGGTTGAAAATTCACTTTTTTTGTTAAAAATTCGTATTTTTGGCCTATAAATTCAATGATTCGGTAGAAAATTTAACTATTTAGTTAAAAAATTATGTATTTTG
>CAKNWT010268330.1:0-19134 GCA_932066315.1 Andricus coriarius
CAAGAAAACCATTTGCAATTCTATTCTGCAATATTTCGCGTTTTCAGATTCTTGCTGTGCATTTCTACATTTCCATCCCTAGAAAGGAGAATGATAGCGAGAGACTATCCATACATATGAGGATTTTGAAGAAATGGTTATTTGAATCGCTTTTACCTCCCACGAAAAGCTTTTACAATGTTTTTCAGCGAATTTTCTGATTTTTGGCCACTTACCCCTTAAATCGACCCCTAATTTAGGGGTTGATAGTATCCTAATAATTTTTCTCCTAACCTACATTACATTCGATTAAAATTTTTTTTTTTATCGATATCATGATTTCCCTTTGTGATTCAGCAAAAACAAAAGCAAAAGCTCATCGATTTTTTAAACATGTTCAAATTCACCCCTTACATCAACCCCTACAATAAACAATGTGGGCATTCTTACATATTTTCCTTTGATCCACGTAACATGAACTTTTTTTTTTTAATTGTTGAGTTATCTCTAATCTTTCTCGTTATATTAGATTTTAAAACAGAAAAATGCAATTTGACCTAAGGTGCGTCGCATGTAGGCGTGCTTGTCCAGTCGGTCTGGTGTTCGACTCTTACTACTGATTTGATACTCTTCGTGTTACAAATAATATTCAACCTATTGACCTCATTCAAGTTTAAATGTGTACAGTATTGAAAACTAATGTATATGAACCGCAAATGCAAATGACTCTACCCATTTTTAACATTTTTATAAGCATAAATATTTGAAAAATTGTCATCAAAAATCGTAGTTTTGGTTGGAACAGTGGAAATTTTCATTCATGTTCGGTTTTCATTAGGTTTTTTCATATAGAGTTCATATCGAGTAAACAACTATCAAAATTTAAAAAATGACAATTACTTCTGCTTCCGTTACGAATTCCGCACGCTATAGTGTACACCGTCCTACTACTTGGGCGGCGAGACATTTCAGTGCATCATGGTTTACTCAGCCATTTTGGAATAATTTGGTATCTTTTTTTTTCGTAAATTGTTCAAAATTTGATAAAAGTATACTTGAAAGATTGATTGTCTATACTGTTTCTTTATTTAAACTTTTTTTTCAAAAAGCACCTTTTTTGGGCTATAGAGGGACCATGATTTAATCGATTACACAGTAATGTCACTCAAACTAAACAATTTATGCATCGGAAACTTAAGAATGGTGATTTTTGCAATGTTTATACTAGAAAAAAAAAATTATAAATTTTTCTTTCAAATTGGCTCTCACCCATCTTTTAAGAATTTATTTAGCTTTTATTTTGAAAAAAAACTTAAAAATCAGTTGAAAATAATAGCCGGAATATTATTTTCAACATTTTTGTATCCAACATCCACATCCACATTTTGATGGCGCCCCCGCCACCTTTTAGCCCAGAAAAAAGACTTTACGTAATTTATGCACGGAACCTAACAAGTTCTTAGCTGATATTGGGAAATACACACACATATTGATTTTTAGTGGTACAATAAATCCTTTATTTTTCCAAATGAGATTTCTACAAGAATTTAACATTTGTCTCTGAGGACTCGATTCAGAGTCCTCAGTAGTGTGAATTTCTCACTTCCACAATGTCCACTGAAATCATCTTCATCTATACTATCTATGAATGCACCACCAAGCTTCATATTTTTAGCATATTCAGCCTTCATCTTGATGGAGCTGAAAATAAATACTGAAATTGAATATTTTTATCTTTATAAAAAAAAAACTGGAATATAATATGTGCTTGAAGTTTTGAATGTTCAAATGAACGAAATTTTGAACTGATGACTTTGTAAACCCGAAAAAGTGATCAAATGTTTGTTCATTTACATTGGAAATAATTTATTATTGAAACAGAATTATAGTGCATATTTTAAATTGCAATTGGAACAATATTTATGGGTAAAATAGAAATGGGGAAAAGTATTTCGTTCATTTGAACGTTCGGAACTTCAGGGACATGAACATATTGTTGTATGATGACTTACGCAACATTATCATAGGCAATCATTTCCTTTCCTTTGTAGATATATGGCACTTGCTGTTCTTTGTCCCAGAAAGTTGTCCATACTCGATTTTTTTCCTTTGGACAAATATCGTAAAAGGTTGTCGTTGGTAAATCATATTTTGGATCTTCAACAACAGGTACGTCCCTACCAACTTGTTTTGAATTAGCTAAGGTATAGGATAATCCAGTAACAGTAGTTCCCAGTATTAACTTGCTTGGTGGAGCACCTTTCGAAAGCCAGTATTTCACAATATAATCCTGAAAACAGAATTAATTATAAAAAATTATCACATGAATTTTAAGTACCGTAAAATGTACTTATTCGCAATCACCGCGTTATGAGCATGTAGCGACTCTTGATAAGGGAGCGGTTCAAAGCTCAATGTTCGCAAGCATGACTTGAAAAACCATGACCTGCAAACATTGTCTCTCCGTAAAGACATGTTTAACACTAAGCAGTCTCACCCACAATTATATTTTTCATAACTAATCATTGTTTTCTCTAAAAAATAAATCGGCCCAGCTTAGGGTGCTAAAATAATTTGGTATTGGGATATATCATTCTATTGTAAACATCAAGGAACGTGTATTTCATAGTTTAGTAAACAATTTAGTTTGGATTTATTACAATCATCCGAAAATTACTTGCGAACTATAAAAAATTGATTGAGAGTTTTTTTTTAAATGCAGTATTCTCCGAAAGAGCGTAGGTGTTCGAAATTTTCTTGTGATTGATTCAGAACGATAATCTATTTAGATTATTAGATTTTTTTAGAATTCGTTGCATCAAATTATTTATAAGAAAGTAGATTTCATTTTGATATCAAATAACAATTTTTTTACTCGACGTCGGAATTCTCCAACTTTTAATTCATCCAAAAAAATATGAAAAATTCAAAAAATGAAAAAATGGCGACTGTTTTCTAAAATTTTAAAAAGGATATTTTCTAAAACGAATTTTTGCCTATATTCGGACACAACGAAACGCATTTACAAAAAATGTTTCAATAACAGCGTACAAGAAGAAATGAAAAAAGTTATTTCGAGAAAAAAAATTATCCCCGGACTCAAACATCCTATTGCCCCTATAAATCTGAGAGTATATGTTACATAAGCAGAAACTGGAAACGAAATATAAGACAAACTAGAAAAGGTGGGTCTTTCCAAAAAAACTCCTCTATTTTTTTCATCAAATTTTAACAAAATGAAAAGAAGATTTTGAAGAGAACCCCACGCTTCAATTATTTCCAATATTAAAAAAAAATGCCTGCTATTATGAAAATGCATCTTATCAGTTTTATAGGGGCCTAACCATTTTTGAGGACAAGACTTTTTTTTCATTTTATTTTTCAGTTTTTGTTGTAAACGATGAAAGCTACTACAAAAGGGGTACAGTGGTTTTTGGTAGAACTTTTCCAGATTTTTCCGAAAATTCAAGAATTCGATTTTTCAAACAAAAATTTTCAATTTGAAGTAGTTGTTTACCCAGAACTAAGCTCATGGCCTATCTAATACATGCTTAAGCTATTTGAATATTTTTAAAATTTTCCTAATTTTCTTGAGATCAATTGAAAAAGCGAGAATTTCGACGTCAAATAAAAAAAGAATATCCCGAATACCTTTGCTCGGTCTGAAAATACTGTCTCGTTGCAAATTTAATATGTTTTAGATTTGAAGTAAGCGAATTTAATTCCTTGAACGTTTTTGACAGTGAAAACAGAAAGTACAAAAGGCTGCAATACTGAAACATGAAATCTTTTTTCTACAGCTGTAAAATTCACAAATAAATTCTTCGTAGTCTGCTAATACTGGCAAAACGAACGTTTTAACGATACATTCAACTGCCTTGCTTGTGCCAAACTATTTAGAACTTTATAAGTCGAGCCGATGCATCTTTTCCCAAATCTACGTCAGAAGAAGGAAATATCCGAATGTTTTTATCACTGTCTGCAAAAATCAATTATAGTATCCATCTACCCCTACTGAATTTTGCATTCCTTCTTCGATCATCGATTTTCGAGTTTTGCTTCGTCGCTTCTGAGACGAATATCAACGTCAATTCAATATCAATCTACCCTCTAATGTGTGAATAAGTTTCAATCCTTAGCCATTTCAATCCTGTAAATCACCCTGCGATAACTTTTGTTGTTGAATTTTAGATTGATTTAATTTTCTTTTAAAAATATACAATTTGAATGAAATCTGAATGTTGACCTGTTATTTTCTCCTTCACAGTCTTTAACAATAAACTTGTATAATTTACGATAAACAAATACTGTATTTGAAAAAAACTTTTTGTCAATTTTTTTCAATTCACAAGTAATTTTCCAATAATTTTAACCAATTTTAAAAAATGAACTAACTTTGAAATGTGTGTTCTTTCATTTTTTCCACAAAATTATATATCCAATTTCCAAATTATTCTAGCTGGACATTATGAAAAAATGTTCTTAATTTGAAATTAAATTACTCTATTTTTGATCCGATGGAAACTATTGCACTTGCATGATTAAAAAACATTTCAAAGTGTAACAACTTTAAGTTGTGCACTTCAAACTTTGAACCTATAAAAATATAATTTCAATTTGCTAAAGAAAAATAAAAAATATGGTGAATTATAACGCATTTTAAAGAATTTCATATTAAAGTACTTTAAATATAAGTCCCTTATAATAAGTTCAATAAAAGATGTGAAAAATTGTATCCGAAATAATTTAACATGTGACTATTTGAAGATCGAAAAAATAACATTTAAGCAATTCTAAATTTGTTAAGTATAAATTTGATGTATTCAGATAAGATTTTACAATATATTTTCGACCGGAAAACTTAAAGTCTGAAAAACCGAAAGATGAACAGGTGATTGATTTCAATTGTATTAATTAAAATCGAAGTAAATGTTTCTTTATTTTTAAAAATTTGAAAGTTTTAGAAAATTTCATCTGATTTAAAAGCGACTTATTATAATTTTGCTGTTTTATCTCATTATTTACGGCGCTATCGACTAATTGAAAATATTCTTCGCCAATAAAAGTACTTACAACGTTCAATTTCCGATCCTCGGTATTTTCTTTTGATGAATGATACAGTGGAGCGATATGACCAGCTTTCACTATTTTCTTAGCATCATAAGTACTATCTCCGTGAAAACTGTAAGTGCTTAAATTTATGAAGCTTACATACTTCGATATTTCTTTGATGTCATATTTCTTAGCAGTCGATTCTCTAGCATCCACTGCTAAAGATAAAAGTAAACCCTTCTGATCGAACTTTTCTTTGAGTGCCTTCAGTAGTAAAACGAAATTCTGTTTATCAGAAGCAACTGCATTATTTTCAGCTAGATGTTGCGACTGGAGGTCGATACCATTGAGTTTATTTTTTTGCACGAAGTTGAGTACATTATTTACAAGTTTTTCTCGCAGATTGGAATCAAACAATATTCTATAAAGTGACAAAAAACTATGTGTTTATTTCTGTTGACTATAGATAACTTTTTATTAATTTCGATAATATAGAATTTTATGTTTTTTCTTTGATGGAAATATAAAACTTACTTATTGGTAATATTTTTATTATCGTTATTTAGTAACGATTCCTCCACGGCGATTAAAGTTTTCAAGCGTCTGTTTTTTTTTCGAAGATTGTTGATCCTTTGCATTCCATGCAAACCTATATCTGCATATTCATCAGTAATTTGTATAGAAGCGTTTTTTCCAATTGCAGCGAAACTATAAAATAAGTGAGTGCAAAGGGACACATCGATCATCTCTATGTTTAGCGTTTCTCTGGGCATCTCATCTTCATTATTAGTATAGTAACAACCAATGATTTCTAGAAATTATTAATAAGTAGATTTAGTTTTAAGCATAACACAATTTTCCTTTTCAGATGTTTTTATTATAAGAGGCAATTAAAAAACCACGTCACTCTACCATGGAACAGAAAAGTGTTTGAAATGCTTGACAAAAGAAAATACGGCTGCGAAGTACGATGGACGTATTCACTATGGGTGTATTTATTTGTGCTCATTTTATTAGAATTTTTCTTTCTCATATGTATCAAATAAGGCTTCCTCGTAGAGCAAGGCTCTCCCTAACAAAAGAACAAAGTGAATAATTTCGAAATTTTTCTTGAAAATTTTATTTTCAGATAATCAGAGGGCCCACCAAAATGACAATTGATTAGTTCTGTTACAATTAACAACTTTTTAACCTACGGTAGTTTTATATTTCAAATGAAAACCTTACAGGAACGATATAACTTTTGTTAAAACTTTCTGAGTAGCTATTGATTTATCAATAATAGTCTTCGAAAGTTCGTCAATAGGTCAATCTACGCGTCTCAAAGACCAGAACCAGTATATAATATACATTATAGTTGGATTCCCAATATTAAAAAAGTTTTCCTTATATCAACATGATAAACAACATATTTTTTCAATTCATAAATCAGTATTGCTAGATCACAGGAGATTATAGAAGGTTCGTCAATAGGTCATTCGACGTGGCTTAAAGACGCAAACAAATAAGTCAAATATAGTACTGTGGTACTCCTAATATGAACAAAGTTGTTCTCATATGAACAAAATACACACATTTTTTAAAATTTCAAAAATCGGTACTGGTGGGCCATAAAATGTTCATCAATAGGTCAATCGATGCGTCTCAAGGACGCGAACAAATACTCTACATGTAATATTGTCGTATTTTGGATATGAATAAACTGCAAATTTGACAAATGATTAAAAATCTAACTACTCAGTTAAAGGTTCTACTACTTTGTTAACAGTTTATTATAATATTTAAAGATCTATCTTTCTGGTTGGGAATTTAACTATTCTGTTGAAAATTCATTTTTTTTTTTGAAAATAATTTTTTTTAACGGAAATTTAATAATGCCATTTTTGGTTGAAAATTGACCCTTTTTAGTTTCATTTTTCTTATACAGTAGAACCGGGTCTCCACTTTCGATCACGCAGGTCGCAGAAAGAAATCTTAGCTACACCTCCTGGCAGTCACATATCTTTAATGTTCAGGGCTTTAATCTTTGACCGGCCGTTACAGGCCGTTAAATTTTTGTAGTTACAGCACTGATGTCCATTGGGTGGCGTCTGCAGTGACTATCTGCGCATGCGCCGACCTATCATGGCTATCATGGCTAGTGTTTGTATTTTATGTTGTTGAAAACTTTTCTGTTTTGTTGAATTTTCGTCATTTTGGGTAATTATTACAGATTTTTTACATATTCACTACTCAGGAATAAAATCGGTAAGTCCTCAACAAGTACAAATTTCTTCCGTGTGTCTTTAAAGAAATTTGTCTCAGTGGCTTGAAGGTTCAACTATGTATTTAAAAATGTAGCTATTTGTGGTTAAGGTTCAGTCTTTTTTGTTTGAAATTTCAAGCTTTGTTTCATGCTCTGTCACGAAAAAAGTTAAGGGGTAAGAACAATTTTTTAAATAGCGTGACGCAGCTTATAAACGGCCCTTAACATGATATATATATATGTTACAGGCAAAGTATATTATCCGGCAATATATATGATCCCTAGACATTATATAGAATGCCCAGAAGAGACCAGGCAAATTGTGTAATAAATATTCTCCATTTGTGATATTTCACCTTTTTTTCAAGCTTGCATTACTTTGGTGATTTTGAAGTTATTAAGATGTCTTTTTTTTAATCAGTCATAATAAGACCCAGCTTAAAAAATATATTTTTTTAAAACAAAAAAATTTATCAAGTTTATGGATTTTGTATAAACAAATGCTTAAACTCAATTTTTGAAAAAATCCATTTTTTTATGTTCTTAAATTTTTAAAGCTATTTTACAATGTCTACTTGAAGCCCTGCAAATATAAAAATGGGGTTTCCCATTTCGAATACGAATCGAAACTTATTGTTTAAATATCGCCCCCAGAAGTCTGTTTTATAGGGAGCGGAAAAATCCCATTAGTAAAAAATTGGGTTTTGCGAGTTTTTGGCGCTAATTTTTTATAAGTCATAAAATACTACATTCTATTAATAATTTGATGTTTATATAAAATATTTAAACAATTTATTGTATTTCTTAGGAATTATCAAGTAGAATATAGTTCGGAAATGGCTGTTTCTCTGAACTTTTCAACTTACTTTTAACTTTTCAGCTAGAGTGAGGTAATAATTAATTTAAGTTGACAAAAATAAATGTTTAAACAATTTAGTGTTATTTTTAATAATATTGTCTTTAAATAATGCTAGATATTTGCGGTTTATTCTAAAAATTTGAACTTATAGTCTAGTTTGTACTTTACGAGAGGTAATAATTAATGCAAATTTGAAAAGTGAACAAAACGTTAAAACAATTTTTTTAACCGCAACTATCTAACATTACTTAAAAAGATGGTTCTAAACAATAATAATTTGTTTAATAAACTATGTTTTTTGAATTGAATTCATTAGTACCTCCCCCGTTGTACACTGGAGCGGTGTACTTTAGACTTTAGAGGATCGAAGTATTTTCGTGCTTCTATTAATGACGAAGGTTTCGGAGCTTCAGTTCTATGTCTCCGGCGTCCAATCAAAAATTCAATGTCCACGAACGTAAAAAAAGCCTATAAGAACCTAAACACGCGGGCAAAAAAAATGAAGCTTGTCTCAAATAATAAATTTTCAACCATAGATGCGCAAAACGTAATTGGCGTACTTTCGAAGAGATCGCATGATGGATTTTACCTAATAGAAACGAAAAACGAAATAAATTCCTCACTTTACCCCAGAAATCAGATGCAAAAATGTGCATAGAATTTTTGGAAAATTGACGATTTACCAAATACTGACCTATCATTGAGACCAATTAGTGGTGAAAATTCTGCGTTTAGTGGAAAAGTTTTTTTAAAGTTTAATTGCGTGAAAAAGTTTACGTGAACGTTGAGCAAGTGTAAGAAGGTGAAATTGCATTTTAGTTCTAAATTTCATAATTCGACATCTCTCGTAACCAAGTAAACAGTATAATATAACTATTTTCATTCAACGTTTTTTTTCAACATAACCGTATATAGGTTATGCATTTTTATCTGCATTTTTAATTTCCCCACAACATATTTGGCACATCTTACTTTGCCTGAACTGAAGCCAGGTGAAGCAACTTTCGTTGCAGCTCGCTTTTAAAGTCTTGAAACCTTGCCTCCTTTTCTTTCTCCTTGGCAGTGATTTTATATTCGGACGGAGCCGCGAATTCGATCACGAATATAGTTCGTTTCTCGAAGGCTTGGAGAACAATGTCAGGCCTCGAGTGTGCAACGGAGACTGCTGTCCGAAAATCGTATATATGTGTGTATGTGTGTGTGTATTACTTACGCTGACACTTATTATCAGGTACTGGCTTCCCCGCCGTATGCTTCGCAGGATGCTTCGCTGGCAGCTCTCCTGGCGGCGTACTACCATAAGAAAACGCTGAGCATATTCCAAGAAAAAGCATTAGCTTAAACATCTGCAAACAAATTAAATCAAAATATTAGAAAAACTAAAAAATTTCTAATAATTGAATGTTAATTTTCATATTGCAAAAGATGACGACATTATTTCTTAAATGCATCGACTCGAAAATCAAGTCTTTTTAGATTTTCGCAAATATCGCCTATTTTGGCGTTTTTTAACTTTTCTAATGATAATAAAAAACTTTTGTTTAGTACAGTTTCGATAAATTTTTTCACACACTTTCCGTTGATTATAAGCAGTTCAAAAAATAAATATTTGACCTTCAAAAATGAAAGTCAAGAACAAATATGACTTTTTTGGAAACGGCACATTTTTTTATTTTCTTCATCACCTTGAGAGACGATAACAGGTCTTATCCAATTTTAAAATTACCGGTAGTGGATTTGATTATAAATGTTTGAAAGTCAGTGAAAAATACCACAATTAGATAGAAATCACAATTTATTCGTGGTCAGCTTCTTTTTTCCCCTTAACACCAATTTTACCATAATTATCAATTTATTACACTGTTATTAATTTTATATCCCTTTTAAACTTTTAATTCACGCGAGTGCCCTTTGCTTTTCTCGCTGCTTTCTCACTGAACTGGTAAGCTTTGACTCTTTCATCATTTTGAAGAACAGCATAGGTCACATCACATAGTGGTAGTAACAAGCAGTCATCCAGGTATACTGATAAATTTTGCATCTGGTATTTGCCGCATGTGACCCAAGTTTTCATATTCTCCAAGAAAAGCTTCATATCTTGTCGCAAATTATGGATTTCTAGCTAAACGACGTTGAATACCGTGTCGCAAAGATTAAGCTCGAGATAGAGAATTTCCTAGAGAATCGAAAAATTTTTCTTTAGGCTGAAGACCAACAACGTAACGGCCGTCTTTTGTGCTCTAATATGTTTTTTATAAAATGATCTTAGCAACGCTGCTCTTCGCCCGTCAACATTGATTGTTGCGAAACTTCTTGAAGTTCCCAAAACTCTGATAACAGAAAAGAGCCATAGTAATCAGCATCTATAATCCAGTCTAATTGTTTCCTACTCAAAAAAGTAGTATCTAAGTATTCTGGACCACGAAGGTGCTACAGTTCAGATTTTATTTCAGTCTTTGGCGAGTCATAATTAATTTATTTCAGTAGAACAAATGCCGAAATAGGGTAGCCTTGATTCCGATCATTTTTGGCTAGATAAATAAATTGAATCGAGATTTCGATACTCTACTTGAAACATTCTCAGAAGCAGTATTCATAGTAAATTATTCAGAATTGTATTGTATTCGCGCTTCGGACGCAAATATTTAACTAACGATTCAGAGTTGAACGTACACAGCAAAAACTAGACATTCATTTTTATCTGGGATCCTTTTTTGGGCGTTATAATATGATCGCACAAATAGTCTATTTTAGTATCAGTTTCTGTCTTGTTTAGTTTGCTAAATTCAGATTGATAAATGATCCGAGATAGCGAACTAAATTGATTCAGAGGGCGCATTGCTTCAATTGTTCCAAACTTCAATCATAAAAGAAAATAGATGAAAAGACCAGGAATCGGAACGTTTTAGGTTAGATCAGTCCAGGTGCGGACTGGACACTTATAATTCTGAAGGGTTCGAGTCCACAATCGTGCCTTATAAATTCTTGAGGGGACGGGGCCGGACCTGAACCCTTTGGGTTTTTAATAGCCCGAACCTGGACTATTAATTCAAGTTATTTGAGTAAATCGAAGAATTCTAGTTATTCGAATAAATCCGAGAATTCAAGTAATTCGATTGAATCGAAGAATTCAAGCAATTCGATTAAATCGAAGAATTCAAGTAATTTGAGTAAATCGAAGAATGAGAGTAATTCGCAGAATTCCACTGAATCGAAGAATTGAAGTATATCATTAAGCTATTTCCCTTTCGGCGAGCCTCTAGGGGTAAGCGTGACACTACCCGATTCGGGTAGTGCTTTTTAAGGTGGATTTGTAGTAAAATGGGCTCACCACACCCACGACCGCCAACAGCAACGCAGTAGTATCAGACGGTCACCCATCCAAGTACTAACCGCGCCCAACACTGCTTAACTTCAGTGATCTAACGGGAACTGGTGCTTCCAGCGTGGTATGGCCGTTGGCCAAGAATCAAGAATTGAAGTAATTCGATTAAATCGAAGAATTCCAGTAATTCGATTAATTTGAAGAATTCAAGTAATTCGACGAATTCGGCTAAATGGAAGAATTGAAGTAATTCCATTAAATCAAAGAATTTACGTAATTCAAAAAATTCAAAAAATTCAAATAATTAGAATAATTCCCAGAATTCAAGTCATTTCAAGAATTCAAGTAATTCTCTGAACACAAAGAATTCTCTAAAATCAAGTAATTAGAAGAATTAAAAAAGTCAAAGAATTTGAAATATTCAAGTAAATTATGGTATTTAAGTAGTTGGAGTAAGCCGAAGAATTCAAGGAAGTCCGTGAATCCAAGTAATTCGATCAAATTAAGTAATTCCAAGAATTCAAGTATTTCGAATAAATTGCCGAATTCAAGTAACTCGGCTAAATCGACGAATTCAAGTAATTCGAAGAATTCGAGAAGAGCTCTGGATTCAAATTATTCGAAGGATTCAAGTAATGCAAATAATTTGAGGAATTCGAGTAATTCGAAGTATTTGGACAATTCCCTGAATTCAAACAATTCGAAGAATTCAAATGATTCGAAGAATTGGAGTAATTTCCTGAATTCAAGAAAGGCAATGAATTCAAGTAAGTTTCTGAATTCGTGGAATTCTCTAAGTTCAAGACATTCTCTGAATTCAAGGAATTCAAGGAAATCTCTAAATTCATGGAATTCTTTGAATTCAAGGATTTCTTCGAATCTCAGCAATTCTCTGAATACAAGACATTCTCTGAATTCAAGGAATCGTTTGAATCCAAGGAAATCTCTGAATTCAAGGAATTATTTAAATTCAAGAAATTCTCTGAATTCAAGGACTTCTCTAAATTCAAGGAATTCTCTAAATTTAAGTAATTTAAAGAACTCAAGTAATTCGAGTAAATCGTGGTATTCAAGTAATACGAGTAAATCGAACAATTCAAGTTATTCGAGTAAATCGAATATTTCAAGTAATTCGAGGAATTAAAGTAATTTCCTGAATCCAAGTAATTCGAAGAATTCAAATAATTCAAGAAAATCAATGAATACAAAGAATTTAAGGATTTCAGCAAATTAGATTGATTTCAGGTATTTAACAAATTCAAAAAAAAAGAGATATCAAGGATTTCACAGAATTTAAGGAATTTAGGGAGTTCAGGGAATTTATCAAATTGAAGGAATTCAAGGAATTCATAGGAAAAGAAATTTTTTCAACATTGATGTATCGAATCGAGTTGAACGTAATTAGCGGAATATTTTTCTTTATACCCGAAGCTACTGTTTTTATCTGAAAGTACTATTTATACTTATATTGTTGTTTTTATTCAAATCTACTATGTTCTGAATTGATTCCTATTGAAAATTACTATTCACCGAAACTAATACGAACACCGAAACTTTACTTTTCATCGGAAAACACTATTTATACTTAAACGCATATGAATAAATGTCTCACCATCAATAAATAATGTTTGAACAATTTTTCGCATTTATTTCTGTATATAATAGGATGTACCAAACAATTTTTGAACCATCTAAATGCTACCCCTATAGCACTTTCTATCGGCGTCGTAATACAGAGTCTTTGAATAAATTTATGTTTTAAGAATCAATTTAAATAACTAGTCAACGGCCATACCACGCTGAAAGCACCAGTTCTCGTCTGATCACTGAAGTTAAGCAGCGTTGGGCGCGGTTAGTACTTGGATGGATATGACCGCTTGGGAATAATTAGAGTGGGACAATGGTCGTGGGGGCTGAGCGTTAGGCTTTAGATCCACACCGTCGGCTTGCGGGTTCGATTCCCGCCTCGCACTCTGGAAGAGCCTCGGCGGCCCATGCGGTGAACAGTAGCCAAGCAAGGGAGTTGTTCACCTTCGGAGAGTCGTGGGACCGGTACCTCTAGAGAAAAAAGGTTCTCTCTAAGTACTTAAAGCTGTTGCTCTTGGTGGTTCGGAACCCACCTTAAACTGTAGGTCCCCCTCTCACCACCAAGTAAGTGCGTGGGGGTTGTGTAAAGGAATAGGAAAGAGATACAAGAAAAATGTAAACCCTTAGGGGACACATTAGAAGCTTCTTCCATTCCAATTCCAATTTAAATAATTGCAACAGCAGAAATTAATACCTTAACTAATTTTTTTAAGTATATTTTTTATCATTTGAGTGCTTCAAAAATTTAGGATTCCGTCGTCTTGAAGCAAATCCTTCCGAAGGACTCAAAATATTTAGGATTTTATATATAGGTGAATTTGATGTTTTAAATTATTTCGACTGCCTAAAACTTTTTATATTGCCAACTTAAAAGTTATATAAGGAGTTGATTTGAGGAACATGCAAATTTTCTGGACAAGTTAATATAGATTGAAAAATTAACTTGTGAGATTTTGATTGCATGGAAATATTGCTTAAAAATTATACAAACCAGTTGATACAAACCAGATGATGGGGGCTTAAATGGGAAAAGCTCGATTTGAAAAAAGAATGGAAAAAAAGAACACCAAATTTACACCAGATAACTTTTGGTTTTTACCCTGTCGCTACAAACCTCTGTAAATATGCCCGGAATATACACCAAAAATGCAAAATAGTAGTTTTCTATCAAATTCATACCAACGACGGTACTTATTTAATTTTTTAAATATGAATTCTTTTTATTAGATAAGTGACGAGTTTACACGCATTCTTATAACAATTTATAATTGTGGAAACAATTATTATTTATTTAAAATTTTTTTTAGTGAATCATGGTAAATTATTATTTTCGGAGCATAAATGATACATTTTTTAAATAAATTTTTTGTAAAATACAACAGTAATATTCTTCGATTCACATATGAATTTCTTGATCATTCAAACAATTAAAATTAGTTTAGACAATTTTTTTCTTAAATATCGTAAAAAGTTATTATTTTCTCGAATTATTAAAACAATTAAAAAATGTCGAGAGTAATAAATTCGTTAAGGATATTCAGTAATTATTGAAACAATTTTGATCGGGCTAAGGAAAAGCATAACCGTGGGCTCTTTAAAATCGAAAAAACCATAAAATTAACCAGAAAGATCCATTTTACTTTTTTATCTTGCAAAATAATAAGTATATGAAAAAAAGCATTATACAAAATAAATAAAGCTACTCCAAGTACTCTAGTCGAGGATAGTCTATGGGGCATACTTTTTCGCGGTTTTCTCGAAAACAGTTTGTCATACAAGAAAAAGATGTTGATAATGATACGTGCATTTTTAATAGATATCAAACATTTGTATCGAGCTTTTTGTATATGATTAATATTTTTCGAAATAATCAAATGAAATTGATTTCTTTGTTAATTTGTTAATTTTTTTTTTAATTTTGAAGTGGCCAGGCGAACCCTTTTCCTTAGTCCGAATGAGCTCAAATTTCAAACGAATTATTTCTACATAAAATGGAACCAAACTGTGGGGTAGCGTGAAGGAAACTCAATCTTTGAAAAGAAGATCTGTGCGTGAATGATTATTAATCGTTTCAATAATTTCTAGATGTCTTGAACAAAAAATATTACTCTTAAAATTCAATAATTCTGTCATGAATTGCAAAAAATAATAATTGTTCACAATTGACAGGGAAAAATGGTTTAAATAAATGCAAATTGTAGTAAGAAAGTAAAATTGTTTAAAAATTGCTAAATGTTTTGATAGGATAAAAATATTATATCAGCATCCGTTACTTCTGTCATTCATTCCAAAAAATAATAACTTTACATGCTGAACAGTGGAAAAAATTGTTTAACTAAATACAGAATGTCCTTAAAAAATACATGTGGGCGTCCACATGAAAAGGGCCTTTATGGTGATTTATAGTTTAGAAGATATTCGTGTTTTTCTAAGTTGAGGTCAAAATTATTATTTTTAGGTTAGAGAGTGGGATGATACGGAGACCTATAGTGAATTTATTAGGAATATAATCACATCCAAATTATCACTGCAAGTAAGTATATTTTATGGTCGAAGAAAAAATATGGCATGTGTGCCCTGAAAAGCTTTGATAAACTTTCCGCAATACTAAAAATTCACGTAATTCTTACTCACGTAAAAGAAAGTTTGCGTTTCATAGAAAACAACAATGGATTAGGGTTATTGGTCAGAGAAAAGCGGAAAATCCATACATCGTGATTTTTATAAATTCTGGGCACCTTATAAGGTAACATGTATATGGCACAAATCATACTCCTTACAGCTATTAAAAGCAGTAATAGAATTTTCTTCGCTTCACTTATAATTTTAAACATTATTTACTAATCTATATTTCTAAATATTATTTAAAAACAGTTATTTAAATTTATCCTTACTATTAAATATATAATTTATTATATATCCATTTAATATACAATATATAAAAAACACAAAGAAAGTTAAAAAAGAATACAAAAATACAAAATGGGACCATTCAGCCACTACTTCCTCGTCGTTGGTCCTTGGCTTGGCTAAAAGTGGTAACTAAATTTTCCAAATGTAAAAAATAAGCAACACAAGGTTATTTTCGATATATTTTGGACAAGCGGTAAACTTAAAAAAGCTTTGTACTTAATAAACCCGATTTTTAAATTTCAGACGATATAGAAACTTTTTGTGTTAGCAGATTTTTGATCCATTTTAGTTAAACGTTTTCAGTCCTCAAGCACCCGTGCTGAGGAGATACGCGTGAAGTTACGGACATTTAATGCTTCAAGGTATTTCACGTCATATCCCGAGAGAATAGTCGGGAATTCGTCGCAGGGAAATACCTGCCTAAATTCAATTGTAAAACGGGATTTAAATCCTGTGAATGAGGATAGTATTTACTAGGTCGTTTTCTGGCCTTCCTCATTAACCCGAATCCGTCGAAGAAATTTTTTTTCCACAAACAAAAGCTGAAATGGGGAATAACCTCCGCAGCTCAAGGTTACCAACTTGCACTAAACAGTAGCCTAAAATGATTTGTGTAACCTCTCTGAAAAGTATAAAACGGTTTTGCGCGAGATTTAAATGCGAAAGACCAGGATAAGTAGTTTTTCATGCACCACTGCTCGCCGTACAATACATAACCCCGTGGGCGGATTCGGGTTAAGGGCATGGCTTATTGAATATTGAGATGAACGTTTTTCTTTTCAATCAATTCTCGAATACTGTAAAATTTAGTATTGTAAAATTTAGTATTCCAAAAGGAGAATAATTTTTCTATTTTGTTCTTTGAGCTTTTCATGGGCAATTACCCAACTCAAATAAGCAAGTTTAAATTATAAGCTGACCAGCTGAGCAGAATCACCCATTGTGTCACGGTTCATAATCATGAAAATTAGTGATTTCTAATATCTCATCAGAGATTGGGTCAAATATCCAGTATCACTATACTGAATGTTTGCCGTGACTCAATATGTTTTTCCTCTGGTACACATGAAGAATGGATACGATCTCGTTGCTAGAGCAGTAATGCTTCAATACATTGGTGTACGTTACTGAGTTCGAGAATGGGCGGGGTATCAGGCGATTCTCAAATCCATTGCGCGGGCACAATTTCAAACTTGTTTCAATTTGAATTTCTTAAGCCTTTCTTTTATTTATAAAGGGACTATAATAGCCTTCACAGAGTAGTATGCTCTTTCAAAGACTTTTCTTCTATTGGAGAACCTCCAATCACTATAGATTTCAATAAATACGAATTCTTGTCACCACAACAGGATCGAGGAATCGACGGCGTTTTGAATTGAACAAATTCCACTATCTTTAATTCGTCTATTTTTCACAGTTTTAAAGCGTTTTTAGAATTCAAGTAATATTCAAGTCCTTTAGGCTCGAAAGATCATGTTTATCTCCTTAAGATATGATAAACAGTTTTATTTAGTTGTAAAATTGCCAGATGTGGATCGAATAATAAACATTTGAAATTCAGTGAAAAAGTCAGCTTCTTTTCTCCCCTCATCACCATTTTCGCAATAGTTATCAATTTATCACACCGTTCTTAATTTCATACCATATGTCGACTGTCCCGAAAAATAAGTCACTAACCAATTTTTCCGAAAACAGAGCGTATCAACTGTATTATGCTTCGCTAGAGTGTCGTATCTTCATATAAAAATACATAGAGATACGACACTACCGAAGTAAAATATAGTTGATACACTCTGTACACGGAAAACTTTGTAACAATTTTTGTCTTTTTTTTGTCTTTGAGACAATTTTAGTCTCTTTCATAATTTTGAAAAAAGGCACAAGTCTATGTTTTATTCTTAAAAATGAGTAGTGATTTGCTTTTGAGTATATACAAACTCTTTGGCGTTTAATAGCTCTTTTAATAAAAAAATGTTTTCTACTACAATATCGATACATTTTTTGATGTCCTTTTCAATGGTTGTCACCATAAATAAAATAGATATTAATAGATATAATATTTTTGGTAATCATAACAGCTAGTTATATTACCTCAAACATAGGTAACATACTGAATGTATGAAAAATACTTGAAAACAAACCCAGGGGTGTCTAGCGTTTCTGCGAATAAAAATTTCAGGACCTTTCCAAGTTTTCCAGGACAAAAATTAATTTTTCCAAGTACCTTTCTGAATATGTGCCATATGCGAAATTTCTCATACGCCCCTAAAATCTGATTTTATGGTCAAAAACCTTTTTTTGGTCATTGTTTTGGTTATTGTTATTTTTTAGCAATTTCGCTCGTCTTTATCATACAAATAATTACTAATGGACAATTAAAAGATTCCCCATGACTCTTTAAACATTTTTAATTGTTTAAACAAATTTAACTTATTTAAAAAATTATTTATTTCCAAAAAATGTAAAAAATAATCGTATTTTCTGATTAAAATGTAATAGTGTGTCATTGTTTGGAGAAGTAAATTTTTTTTTCAATATTATGTAATTATTTAAACAATTACTTATTGTTTATTCTCAACATTTCTAAAAATAGACACAGAGATATCCAGTTTTTTCTCAAATTCGTCTCCTATGCTACTTTTTGTTGATAATTATATAATTTTGATACATATCTTTTAATGTTTAATAAATGTTTATTTGTTTAAACAATTTTGATTGGCTTAAGCAGTTTTCTTTCGAAAAGTTCAAAAAAATGAAATAAAATACATATAATTATTTTTTGGACTCTGTAGTGTATAGAAAGAACATATTAACCATTTTTTAATAGTTTAAACAAATATAATTTGTTTAAACAATCACTTTTCCAAAAATACTTTTAAAGTCGTATTTTCTGAATTAAGCATAATATTGAATGATTTCGAGGAGTAATAAATTCTGCTAAGAACTTTATGATATTGTTTATACAATTCATTATTGTTTTTTTTCTTTAAATTTGCTTCAAATTGAGTATGGATGGTTTACATCTTTTTTGGCGCATCATTCAATAAATCATAAAAGTCGTAATAAAATTTAAATTGTAAAAGTGTATTTTGTATTGCTTTCTTCATATTTGTGAACTACTAAATATTGTTTAAAGAATGACACGACGTTTTAAACAGAATTTACTACTCTTCG
>CAKNWT010268338.1:0-15252 GCA_932066315.1 Andricus coriarius
ATATATATATATATATATATTTATTTATTTATTCCATACATGTGATTCAAAATGAATGCAAAAATTCTATTTGATTTGAAACATCAATGTAAAAAATTCAGTTTAAAGACTTGAAAAAAGTTTGAATGTGAATAAGACTATAAAAATGAATATAACTTTATAGGATCTTTGAAATTATGAATCACGTATGAAGTTATGTGGCTCAAAATCTTTGTCTTATGTTTTATGCACTTTCATTCTTTTAATATATTTTTTTTTGTTGGAAAATGCTCTATTTTATTTTCTCTGATCATTTTTACAACCTATGTTCTCAACTGACTTTCATCATAACGTATATATTTAGGTTTCTCCTCAAAACATATAGAAGTAGCAAATACAATAGCATATAAGCCACAATCTATACCATTAGGTTGCTGTTGCACTGAATGAAATTTAAGTTTTGGTTTCCATGGATAGAGTTTATTCAAAAATAACGTTTGTTGATCATTTAATATGCCACTGTTCATGCTATCATATATGTTAACTTTTGTCCCATCATAATACGTACATATCCAGTGACCTATTAGGCGTTTCTTACCATCTGTGGGACCACTATATACAATTTGCACATTTTTTTGTTTTTTGGTATTTCTTTTATTCGATGAGGAAATTGCAAAAACATAGTATCTTGGTGCTGATAATGACTGAATTGTGAATTGATTAAGTCTCCAAATATATTAATATGTCCAGATGTTAAGTACACTCCAGGAGTCTCAATAACTTCTATATTTAATTCAGTATCTGGAATGGTTAAAAGATAGCTCAAGTCTTCCTCACTATCTGGAATATTAATCATTTCCGATTGATTGTTTGTTATTTCTTTAACATAAGATTCTTGAGAAACGCATATGGATTGAAATTCTTGAGATAATTCTTCAGTTACATCACACAGGTCTGTATTTTCATTAATGCTTAAATCATCAAATGAATGCAAAAATGTATCATCGTTAATGACCGAATTCGAAGGGTTTTCACTATTTGTTTCGTAGGAATCGGAACGTATTTGAATAAATATTGGTTTATGATCAGAGAAATAGGTTTCGTATGTTCTGCAAGAATACTTTTCAATGTTTGAAGACATTACATCAATTTGATTATTAAAATCTGTTGTTACGGTACCTTCGGGTAACATGGTTGTTAATTTATTTTGATACATTAATTTTGTAAAAGCGGATGATCGTGTATCATCATTCAGACCAATGTTAAAATCACCTATAACAAGAATCTGAGAATGATGTTTTGAAACAAAGTCTATAGCAGTTGTTAAATTTTCAGTGAAATTTTTATAACTGATTTTTGGAGACTTGTAACCACTAATTATGACAATATCTTTAAGTTTCAAGCATATCAAATCAACCTGCCCTGTGATCTACAATTCCTCTCAACTGGAAACTGTCAGAAGTGCTTGATCGAAATATCTCTTTGAAAAAGGGTATTTTCATATTATCGCTTTCTAGTAATCGCGTTTCAGCGAATATTAAAATGTCTCCTCTCTGATACCACTAGTCATTAATAACTTTACTTGCATGTTTTTTCAATGATCTAGCGTTTAGGAAAATTACTGTTTTACCTTCAATATTCATCAAATTATCAAATGATAAAGTCAATTTTCTTTGTTTTTTTAAGCGATCCATTTCGATGCTAATAGGATCTCTAATGGCTCCTGCTCTTGGAGGTTCAAAATGACCAATTATATAAAGCCCTTGTAATTTTCTAGTACGGCTAAGTGCAACGTATAACATTGACTTTGTTATCCTTTTATACTTTTCTAAATCTAAACACACACTGTCATACGTTTGACCTGGACTTTTATGAATGGTTATAGCTTCTGCTGCAACAATTGGAAATTGTGTTCTAAAAACATTATAACCTAATATATTTGATATATTGAATTTAATAATCTGTTTTGAAATAGGAGTAAGATTTGCATCTATATCTTCTTTTAACATGTATTCTTTACACTTATTTCGAGCGCTTTTGCCAACCTTATCAAAGCTAATTTCTATCCATATTTTTGATATATCATTGGAATCTTTATCATCAAATGTAATTTTTCTTAAAACACCGCAAGCACCATTTACTAATTCATCTTGAACATTAATATTATTCGTCAGCATATATTTAATACCAATTTAAAAAAATACTTCGTATGGCAAATCTGCAGACTCTGATGTTTTTTTTAAGTTTTAATGATTCTAATCTTTTATTTTGTTCTCTCTCTGATATGTCTGCGGCTATGTGATCATGAGCTCGTGATAAAAATTCTTCTCCCTCAAAGTTTTTAATTTTATTTCTATTATACAAATCAACTAGAAAGTTTGTACCGTAAAGTCTAATAGCGTTATCTGGCACTTGATTCTCACTTATAGAAAGTTCTCTAATTAACTCTATATCTTCCTTTTTCATACCCTCATTTGCTAAATTATTTAAGGCGATAATCAATTTCTCTTCATTCTTTTGTCTCATTACTTCAGTTAACTCATAAACTTCGAACATATTCCATCTATTGTACGCTAACGCATTTAGAGAGTTTACTTTTAGATTTTCAAATACGGGTGCATCCATAATCGGTGGCAGTTGATGGAGATCACCTACAACTATTACGGATACTCCACCAAAAGGCTTGTTAATGCCCATTATATCTCGGAGCCTTATATCAACGCGTTCTAACATTTTTGCACCAACCATTGATACTTCATCAATTATAAGTACCTTCAAATGAAATAGTTCTGCTCGTATTGTATTTACAACCTTTGCACTTAAATTTGGCATTTGAAGAAAGTTTTGTGAGACTGGCAATTTAAATGCTGTGTGCAGTGTTACTCCACTTATTAAAAACGCTGCCTTACCAGATGGTGCCCACAACAGCACATGCATCTCATCTTCCTTTTTCCCTGGCATATTTGATAAATAGTGGCTCACTATTTGATAAATAGCATTAATTACTGTACTTTTACCAACACCAGCTGAACCACTCAAGAAAATGTAAAATGGCGTTTGATTTATTTTTACACAGTGCAATATGTGCATTACTATTTCGCGCTGCTTAACATTTAATTCTTCCATTACGTTATATACATCTTCTTCTGGTAACTTGGTTGGAGCGGTATATCTATTACAAGTTTCATCTGAGCTTGCATCTTTCTTAGCTTGGTCAAAAATATCTATTTCCTGCTCTTTATTTAATTTATTCTTATTAAACAATTGTATTTCGTCTTCTTCTATATCTTAAATTTCGGTGTAAACATTTTCTAAAGCATTATCTAATATGTCATCATCAATAGCGCAATATTTGCTTCTATTTTCTTTAATTGTATTTACATTTTCCAAGTAAACAAACTCGCAATCTACTTCATCAATGTCACTTTTTTCGCAACGCCACGGAAAAAATAGCATTATGTGTTCTCTATAATAATTATAAGGATCCTGTACTCGATTAAATCTACAATAACGAATTATCATTGGTCTATCTCGCTTTTTTTCTTCGTCACTACCATTTTCATTATGATCGCTTTCATCTGACATATTTTCATCACGTTTTTTCTTTGACTTGGAGAAAGCTACAAAATCTGCTAAACAAACGTTTTCTTTAGAAGCTGGACGCTTTTCATATTTAGTTAAAAAATCTTCCTTCAAAACGTCTTCAGAATCAGTATCTAATCATTTTGATTCTTTTTCCGACTTTAACATACGAGCCCTCTCTTTTTTCGGACCAGTATTTATAAAAACGACTTTCCTACTACCTTTAGCTACAATTAAGGAAATAACATGGTAAGCCGCCTCTTGCGCAGACATGAGGTTACCATTCAAAAAAGCATTACATTATTTTCTCAATCTTTCCTTAATGCTACCGTTACCACTGTTTACTTCTTTAACCGCTTGACGCAATAATTTTGACAATCCACTATCTACTTTACTTATGTAATTAACGATGTAGGCTGCGCAACAGTATGGATTCAAAACAAATTGAATGTCCATATTAGCTTCGAATAAATTTAATATATCTAGGTTATAACAGTTTATTCCTACTTCGATACTCTTTCACTTTAAAAAAATTCGGGCTCTTTTAATTGAGCTACGAATAGCAAATATGTACTCATCTTCCGTTAAATCTAATTTTTTTAGAATTTCATAAAATTCTACCATTTCGGATTGTTTTTTGAAAAAGTAGTGCATCAGTTTCCTAATTTTTTTTAAATTTTCTCTTGCATTGTTTACTTTGTCATCATCTACATCTTCTAAAGGCTCTAATATCATTGTTTTCGGCATAACTGGAATGGGATAATCAAATCGAATTTTCATTTGATTTTTTTCTCCCTTATTACAAGTATGAGTACGCTTATGTAGCTGTACTGCCATAAACGGATTAGTCTCAATATACTGACAAGTAATAAATTTATCAATAAATTCAATACATTTTTCATATGATTCAGGATCACTGCTTTCATAATTAGGTGCATTTTTTAACCAAAGAAAACAATGAGCATGAGGGGAACCCCTTAATTGAAATTCAATTCGATAATAATTGTCCTTGAGATAATATTCTCCAAATGGACCTACTTTTGCTCCTAAATAATTTAACATGGCTCTAAACTTGTAATCAAAATACATAGCACACGTCACTGGGTCTCGTCGTATCAATCTGTTTTAGTATTATCATCTAAATGAAATTCTTCTTCTAAAGTTAATATCTTATTATCAAGAACTTTTGCTAGCATTTGCATTAATTCTGACCACCACCTTTCAGCAGCTGACAAAGTAAAAAAAAAGGTTGGTTTTCCTTCAGTTCTGATGAAAGCAAATATTTTCTTTTTCTCTTCTCACAAATATGCTGGTGTTAAACGAATTTGTTTCATTACTTTACATCCTATATCATGTCTCATTACATCATCGATAAATCCTTGGCTGAGTACCTGTTTTGCTGTTAATTGTTCGTTTGTTTTAATTAATTTCATAAATACATCAACGTTGGCCGATATATGGCCCTGCATTTTTTGGTTTGTCAAATCGAGAAGACGTTTCGGTTCACATGATCTTCTGTTGCTACGTTTAATTTCGGATTTTATGCGTGATGTTAACGATACTTTTACTGTAAAATCATGACCAGCAAATATTCTTGGATTAGCCAATGCATCTGCATTTGGCGGGCTGAAAGGTATAGGTTTTTTGTCTTGGCCAGGAGCTATGATCTGAGTGACTTTAGCAGATTCTGCATTATTATCAATCAGCAAAACTTCATTTACTATATCTTCTTCATCATCACTAACATCACTATTCAATTCGGAATCTATCGCATAAGTTATTTTTCCGTCTCCATCTTCCAAGACTTTCAGGTTGTGAATATCAACTTTTTTTTCTTCATCTTTGTCTTCTACTTATTTGTCCTCTTCTTCTACGACAAATTTTAATTCGACATCATAATTATTTTCATATTGTTCGAAAAAAGATTTGTCTACTTTTATCTCATATTTTTTATACAGAGGGGATTCTAGAAAACATTCAATGCTTTGCATATATTTGCAGGCCTGACTACTTCAATCATATAATCAGATTTATGAGACATATGTTTTTTGAATTTTATCTGAATAATATCCAATTCAGTAAATTTTCTTGGCAATACGTCAATAATTTTTTTTACTTCCACTTTAATAAATACAACGCTTCCTTTGAGCGACAATTGTGAATTTGAAGTGTGCGGTTTTAAAGCTCTAATTTGCTTAAATACTGAAATTGGAGCTACTATGGTAGCCTCTAAGTCTGTTGAATTTTTTATACAATCATCTACATGAGGAAATTTTAAACCATTGCTAGTGGTTAACTTAGGTATTTGCTCTTCTCTAATATTCCTATCACATGTCCTACAAATCTTATCAGTATATTTATCATTAATTATTTTGTCAGAAAAAACCTCATCTGCTAATTTAGAATTACGCCTTGTGGTCGCTAAATTAACCACCGAATTACTAAACCGCAAAGTCTTACAACACGCACAATTGTTATTCGGTGTATCTTGTCGTTTTTTAATGAACTTTAACTTTGCAATAGATGCAGGATCTTTTATATTTCGCAAGTCTTTTTTATAATTTTCCCTGAACCGAAATAAATCATGTAATCTTAGGCGACGTGTTAACATTTTATCTGACATTTTATCTGTTTCTTTTTCCTTTTCTCTAAATTCAGAATGTTCTCTTTTCTTTTTTTTTTGCTTCTCTTTGAGTTTCTTTTTCTATTTTTTTGAAGTCAGGATGCTTTCGTTTTCTTCTTTTGGATTCCTTTTGTTGAGTTCGTTCTTTTTCTTTAAATTCGTCATCTTCTCTTAATTTGTCTACATACAATCTTTCTTTTTCTTTAACTTTTTCGTTTTTTCTTCTAATTCTTTTATATGTCCTTTCTTGTGCTCTTTCTCCTTCTTTGAATTCATTGTCTTCTCTTTTAGTTTTTTTTGGATTTACTTTGCTGTGCTCGTTCTTTTTCTCTAAATTCGTCATCTTCTCTTAATTTTCCTATACATAAAATCTTTCTTTTTCTTTAACTTCTTCGTTTTTTCTTCTAATTCTTTTAGATGATCTTTGTTGCGCTCTTTCTTTTTGTTTAAATTCGTCATCTTCTCTTAATTTTTCTACATACAATCTGTCTTTTTCTTTAACTTCTTCGTTTTCTCTTGTAATTCTTTTAGATGGCCTTTGTTGCGCTCTTTCTTTCTCTTTGAATTCTTCATCTTCTCTTAATTTTTCCACATACAATCTTTCTTTTTCTTTAACTTCTTCATTTTCTCTTCTAATTCTTTTAGATGGCCTTTGTTACGCTCTTTCTTTTTTTTAAATTCTTTATCTTCTCTTAATTTTTCTACATACAATCTTTCTTTTTCTTTTTTTAGATGGTCTTTGCTGCGTTCTTTCTTTTTCTTTAAATTGTTTATCTTTCCGTTTTATTTGTATTAATTGTTTTTTATCCCGATATCTCTGATTAACTGAGTTTTTTTCAATTTCGGCATTTTTAAATTATTTGTAAAATATTATATACGTCAGAAAGTTACTTACCAATTATACTAGTAGAGAAAGGTTTCATGGAATTAATTCAGTAGAGATGGAATTATAATAAGTGTTTTACTTACTTGATTAATATATAAAATACTCAATCAAACTTTACCTGTAACATAAAAGGCAGCTTTGTTAAGCTTGTTCAAAAAAATGGGTGGTAAAAAAAGTGGTTTTTATACATATGTGTAACCCCTAGAATACATTTTTCAATGCCGAAAAAGCTCTATTACACACAACCTTTTCTTTTTAATTTTATGAAATTAATTCTTTGAGAACAGCACTTTAATCATGCAACCGGAAGCAGTGAATTATTAGGGAGGTTAGAATTATTTAGTAGGACTTCCGTTTCCATTATGAAAATGTGGGGAGGCGATGAATTAGTGATGCAGAATTTTTTATATTTGTAGTAAAATTTGAGATTTATGGGTAGCAAATGTGTGCATGAAAATTAGTTAGATGGAAGATTGCTCAGTACAAATGAAGGGATGTAAGGGGGAGGATATTTTCGAGGATTAAGACTGATTTTTGTGGGCTTTGAGGTTAGGTACAGGATGTTTAGGTTGGTGTTTAAAATCCAGCTTAAAAAAATCTGAAAATGTTAAGATTGCTGCCGGAAAAATGTAGTTTCGTACAGAAGGATGAGTACAATAAAGAGACAGAAGGAAACAGAGTTGAGGCTAGAGATCTGATGGAAGAGGAAAAATTGAATGATATGCGCAAAATGATGATAGAGGTAATAAAGACCTATGAAAAAGCAGGAGGAAAGGGGAGAGGAAGTAAAGAAAAAAATTAGGCGGGAAATAGCCCAATTTGGGAAAAATAATGAAATGGGAAGAAGACAGAGAAAAGCAAGAGAGAGTTAGAAAATAGGATGGAAAACATATAAAACTCAAACAGGTGGTTGGGAGGGATATCGGGAATGAGGGTAAAGAAAGGCTAGGAAAAATTGAAAGAAGAATAGAAAGGAAACAGGAAAGGAGAAAGAATATAATGACAAAGGGTCTAAGATTAGAGGGAAAGGAACTAAAGGAAGAAGTGGAAGAACTGCTTAAAAGGCTAGATGCTAAGGTAGAGATATAGGAAGTGTGAAATGTATGCAAGGAAGCGCGAACAGGAGAGAAAATGGTACTGGTGAGACTAAATAAATGGGAAAATAAGAAGGAATTGATGACAAAGAAAAGGGCGTTATATGGAAGTTCGGAGACAACAGAGGATAGTTTGAAATTAGACGGAAAAATGGGCAATGATATCAATGTTCGTCGACTTAAAGGCGGCGTCTGACTCACTGAACCTCGAAAAGATAGACCAAGTTATGGGGCAAACGGGAATACAAGAGGGTTTAATAAGGAGCATATCGGAAATATGTAGTTCTCTGAGTCCACTCTTATTTAATATATTGATTTTGAACTTAGAAGGGGAAGTAAAAAAAAAAGGATGCGAATTATTCAGGATGGAAAAAGAAAAGATATATAAACTGGCGAGATGGGAAAAAGTTGAATTTAAATGTGAACAAGACAATGATATTGACATTTCGAAAAGGTGGGGAGAGAAAGAAAGACTGGACAGACGGATGAAAGGGAGTAAAAGTAGAAGAAGTAAAGGAGTTTAAACGGTTGGGATATATCTTACAAACAAATGAAGATTAGGTAGATTATATAAGAGAAAGGATCCAAAAGCTGTAGGGGTAATAAAAGTTATAATAGCATTATAATTGAAGTAACTGATGTAATTAAGTACATCATACGTAATATTTCCTTCTTAAACGACTTTCAGTTTCCAGAGTTCACCACGAGGAGGTTGCAGCACGATTTTAAACTCCTTCCTCCAGGGTGATTTATTATCGTGAGTCCCGTCGCCTCTCACAAATCGGGGTGCTTTATTATAATTAGGGTGTCTTCAAAAATATATCATAGCCAGCTGAAAATTCTGATTTGTGAGAGGCGAGGGAAATGACGATAATAAAGCACCTCGATTTGTGAGAGGCGAGGGACACACACGACAATAAAGCACCCTGACTTGTGAGAGGCGAAGGGACTCACGATAATAAAGCACCCTGGAGAAAAGAGTATAAAATAGTACTGCAACCTCTTCGTGCTGAACTCTAGAAACTATAATTTGGATAGGCGAACTGCAGACGTTTATGAAGGAAATATTACTTATGATGTATTTAATTATATTGGACTCTCGGTTTCAGTCCAGTTTCGGATGTTGCCTGCAAACAGCCTTGGCCAAAAGTCAGGGGGATCCAAATGTAAAAAACCGTTTCCAATTGGAATGCATAATATTGCGCAATATACTCGACTGAGAACTCGCGCATTGCAGCCCTTCCGAGGCGAGAGTCGCAACCGTCTCTCGCCCTGCGCGCTAAGGAACTGCGTGGGCCAGCAGTTCTAGGAAGACCGAGACCAAGGGAACAGAATCCGAGACCATGAAAAAATGCAATAGAGTTGTGTTCAGGGTGGCCATTATTTTTTTCATTTTTGTGTCCCGCTTTTCCCCCGGTAAATATTCGTGATTTCTCCCGGTTTAGAAAAAAAATATACTCGGTAAGCATCATCAGACTTTTTTGCAAGAAATCTGTTGAAGTTGAATCATACAAACAATTTAAATATCATTATTAAACCAATTCTTCAATATTATGTTTTTAACATTTTTAAACAGTAATTAATAATTTATAACTGAAAACGTGGACAATTTAATTAGAAAAAGGAGTTGAATAGTATTGTGTAACTTCTAAGTCGAAGCGCTAAAAATTAAGCATTTCTTTTAAATTTTAAGAATCACGTAATTGAATTATTTGGGATTAAAATTTCGAAAATAATACAATGTCAAAACTTTCAAAAGTGAATATTTTAAGATTCGAATTGTGGAAAATAGATCATTAAAATTCAGAGGAATTGAATATTGAAAATATTTTCAGAGAAAATATTTAGTGTTCTACATGAAAATTCAGAACTCTAAACTTGTAACCATTTAAAATTACCGAAATAATTCAATTACTGATGTATAAATTTCAGAAAATTTAATTCTTATCTAGTTCTATTTTAAACTCAATTTTTAATTTTTTAATTTCAAATCTTCCTTTGGAATTATTACACATTCTTCCAGTTTTATAATCAAACATTTTTCAATTTGAAATTAATATTTTTTTAAATCTTCTACGAAAAATCGGACAGCTTTAAGATAATACATTAAAAATAAAAAAATAATAATAAACAAGATTGCTGTAATATGAATCAAATTTTTGAAACCGTACAATTTTAAGCTTTTTAATTCGAAATTGCTTTATATTTACATTAAAAATGATTAAATTCAAAACTATCAAGGCTTTTAATAAGAAATTTTGAAATATTTAACTTCGAAATTGTCCTGACATTTTGAATATTTGACTTTGAATCTAAAATATTGTAAAATTAAAAATCGTAAATTTACAAAAATGAATTTAAGAAAAAACTTTAGTTTCAAGGACTAAAGATTCAACTTTAAGAATTGCGCATTCAAAACCATAGATAGATTTTTTTTCTAAAAAATGTGATTGCTCTAAAACAAAATCATTTTTACTCAAAATTTACAAAACGCGCGAATTATGAAATACGGGAAATCTCCCAGTGTAATATTTTTCTCCCGGTTTTCTCCCGGTGCAAGTTTCTCCTGGCTTTTTCCCGGTTCTCCCGGTTGAGTGGCCACCCTGGTGTTCCAAAGTATGCGGTCGGGAGCAGTGCACCACAACGGTGAGCTGTGTTGCAGTCGCGATTTTTTGTTGTTGACATTGTTCCACCTCATTAAAACATTCAGCAAAAATATATGTTATGAAGGATATTTTAAGGAATGTTTGGATAAAATATGGATGTGGTCACTTTAGAACATAACCTAAAAAATATAATTTTTTATTCAAAATTTTTTTTATCTGTAATTTTTTCAAATTTATTTTTTTATTTTTCTCCGATAGCCTCATTAGTGTCTGCAACATATAGTTTTTTCATCATAATCGGTCATGCCGTTTTCGAGAAAACCACTTTTTTTATTTTTCTTTCCCCCTCCATAACTCCCACAAAAATGAATTTTTGGGGTTATCATTGAGAGAAATTTTACTTCTCATTGATGCGAACCAAAGCTTTTTTTTAGGTAGTTTTTCATTCAAGGAATACAATGGAGATGGTTTTCTTTGAACGATAAACTTTTATCTATAGTTTAAAAATGGCCAAAGATCATAGAATTGACTGAATTATTAAAATCTCCCTATAGATTTTCAGAAAGTAATGCATTAGGCGCTTTTGGTTGCATCATGGAAAGAACTTTATCCAAAATGTACGGAAAAAGCCATTTGGTGAAATTGTCTTGTTACTACTTTTGATAAGCATCACCTGAAGTAGCAGAAAACAAAACTCGACTGAACTTTCACCGAAAAGGCATTTTTTGCAGAATCCTTTATGATTCTAATGTTTTTGTGTAGTTTTTTGAACACGAAATGCACTGAAAATAGTTGGAATTAGGCGGTAAAGTGTTATCCATAGTACTAAATTTTCAAAAGTGTTGTATTATTTTAGGTTCTTTAATGTATTTACAAGAAAGAATTTTTGCTAGATTTCATGAATGTTTAGTTTTTTTGTTAGTTTTGTTAAACGATATAAATTTAACCAGAATTCTGCGAGAAATCGAAAAGAGTGACTTTTATTGTTAGAATAGATGTTTTATTATTTTAATCTTACTAACAAATTTTCAGCAAAGAAAATTCGCTACATTGAAAAAAAACCATTACTGGATCCAAGAAAATGCGCTTCTTTGGTTTATTTTATTTGTACCAAGAATTTCATTACTTCAGTTGAATAAATTAATATTATCGACAGGCAGAAAATTATGCCTTGGTCCTTGACTCAAAGAAATCATTTCTTTGGTGATATTTCTTTAATACAAGGAAATATTTCTTCGCAATAAATGTCCAAATTATTAAGTCAAAGAAATGTTTTCTTGAGAGTTAACTCTCTTAAACTGAATCTGTGAAATTGACACTGGTTGAAGCAGCATTTTGAGTTATCACTGGCGAATCAGTGATTTTGTGATTTTTATTGGGTGAACCAGAAAGTGACTCAACTAAAGACAGCGTTAGTGAATATACCAGTAACGCCAAACGATAGATTCAAACAGTAACATAGCGCACCACGCGGCCAAGACATGAACTTCCATTCGTCTCGTATGCGCGCGTTGCCAGTCGCATCTTTTTATTTCGCAGAGGATATAATATCTTTTGTTTAAAACTGACGAGGCCCCTGGTCACTCAGGTTTGACTTTGAGCGACGCGAGTTGCAACGCGTTGACGGAATGGCGGGCTTTCCCACAGTCAGGCGAAATATATTATATCCTTTTTATGATATTGGGGGCCGGCCCTTATTTATTTTTTTGAGAGTAAAGTATTGTTCTTGAAAGATAATTTTGCAAAGGTTAGCACAAAAGTGATGAATTATAAGTTCCATGCCTACGTTGAAAGAAGCTTGGTGTAGCAACCGTACTAACAGAAACAGTTGCTGCACAAAACGCGATGTCGATTTAGTGTATACGCTTTTTCAGTTTGGTATGGATATTTCTTTAGAGCAGTGAAACCGTAGTACCAACATCTTAACGTGTGGTACAGTAGCCTGCCTAGTACTGGCGCAACTATTGCTGTAAGATTATGAGGATGCTGTGGTACGATAGCTGCTTCAACCAGCGAGATTTCATTGGTTGATTTCAAGAGAGAAGAACCTAGTATCTTTAAATCTGTTTCTCATGCCCTGTGACATATTTCCTTATTTCAATTAAATCAAACTTTGGAAATGATAAATACGTATTTAAATTAAGTAATTTATCTATGTGTGGATTAATTAATTTAGATTTCTTTGAGCTTGAAAAATATTTTTCCCAGATAAATAATTATTCATCGAATTGAAAAAAAAATCTATTTAATGCTAAGAATTGACACCATTATTGCAAGTAAATAATTACATACATTTAAAAAATATTTTCTTAAATTAAATTTACATATATTTCATTAAAGGAAATCGTTGTTTGAATCAACAATCTACAATTAATTCGAACAAATATTTGTCGGCACAAAGGAAATACTTTTTTTAAATAAATACAATTCAACTTCGTTGAAATAAGTATTTTTTTATTTTAAAATTTTGGTATATTTGTTTTAATTGCACTTTTAATTTAGTGCACACAACATTTTTTTCCTGAAATGTTCACGAATTCCATTGGTAGATAGTTTATTGAGTGCATGAAAAACAAATGAATTATTCTAAATAAATATTGCTTCCGATAGTAAATTTCTAATATGCAACTTTCAGTAGTGCAGGAAAAACATCGCTAGATGCCGCAGAGCGCATTACACGATTTTTGTTTCGAAAAACTGATTACGCCATTCGATTCTCCGGAAAGACTTACGTGTACTCCAGGTTTTGAATGATTTTTTTTCCCAGCTCAATAGGTTACATAGTGTCACGTCCCGCGACTAGAGTCTAATATAAAACTTATTACCTAATGTAAAGGTTAAGTTTTAACCTGCTGCCTCTCAAATCTTACTCGAATAATCTATGTGAAGCACTTAAGGGCTCCGGCAGATCACACTAAATGTTAACCAAACGATACATATGCCACGCGCCGAAATGTCCACATAGAACATTGAACGGGTCATAACTTGCAACGCATCTCCCAGCTTCCGTGGACCAGTAGAAGGCTAATTAGACAATCTATGATCAGTATTCCGAACTTCCTAAGTGAAAGGCGTTAGACCCAAGGATTTTGACGATAATTTACGAGTTTCGGGGATTATATAACCTGGGCCCCATCGAGGGACTCAGCAGTATTCAGTCAACCAGTTCTTTAGTTCACCAGTTCATCAGTTCGGTCATTTCAACGTAACAGTCCAACGCTCCGCTTCAGTTACCTCGAGTTTGGTAACCGATAATAATTAATCGTCGGGTCTCTCCCAGTACACTTTTATAGTGCTCTCCAAATCTTTACCCATCCACCATCAACGCGTCGCAATCTCTGTCAACGGTCTCCGGTAGTTAAGAACCACACACCTATTAAATTAGTGGATTTACATTCAGATAACTGTAAGTACTATATTTGATTAAATAACTTCGCAATTCTAATTTACTCTCTCATTTAAGGTAATACTCCTTAAATAGGGAAACGAACCTACTCATGTCATCCTGAATAAAACCTCACCACCTTTCAATAAATATTGTAATAATTTAACTGTTTCAACCGAATTATTTTCCTCATCCCTTAGAGAAGATCCTTCCGATCTTTACATAAAAGGAGGACACAATTTTAAGGGGATATTATGTTGCGTGGGACGTAACATAACTTCCTTTTTGGTGTATCGGCCGGGAAATCAAAATAATTCGGTTGAATTTAAAGAAAATATAAATTCAAAGTAAAATTTTTTTTTGAAAACAAATTTTTCTCTCCTAATTTTCAAAGGAATAGGACACTGACTGATACTCCCAATTATATATAATTCAATTTTTTGCAATGCAACGCATTACATTTTTATAGCCTATGATTCTGAAAACATTCTATTGATCATTTTATTTACATGTGTGCTCTCAATTGTTAACTTACTAAAAATAGCAGTTGAAATTGGCAAATCATTTCATGAATTATTTTATTTGGCCATTTATGTGTTTTCCGATCAATGCATTTAACATTTCTGAATTTTTACAGTTTGTACAACCAAACTAAATTACTTATTCGTGATGTTATAGAAACATTTTTTCAATCATTTGATTGCACATTTTTTATATGTATGTGTCTCTTGCAATCCATTTATAATTATTGCCACTTATGTGCTTTTTCTGATAATTGCACCTAATATTTTGACCTTTTTGTGTTTTGTGCAACCTATTCATTCATTCTTGCTAATTATGTGTTTTTTTGAATCACTTGATTGAACATTTTTGAAATGTATGTGTTTTGTGAAATCCATCTACTTATTCTTGTCATTTATGCGTTTTTTTTTATAATTGCACCAAATATTTTGACGTTTTTGTGTTTTGTGCAATCCATTCATTTATTTTTGCTATATATGTGTTTTTTTCAATCATTTGATTGAACATTTTTGAAATTTATGTGTTTTGTGCAAACCAGCTATTTATTTCTGCCATTTATGTGTATTCTCAATTAT
>CAKNWT010268346.1:0-15966 GCA_932066315.1 Andricus coriarius
AGGTTTTCTGAAAAAAGCGTTACGTATTTTTTGAACGGCCCCTAACCAAATTGTCCACTTTTCAAAAATTGGTCTGAAATTTTTTTAGTTTGAGAGCTTCTGTTTTAAAATTGTTCAATTTCAAATGACCTACTTTTAAACGCTTTTATTGAGAAGTAATACAAGTTCAATTCCTTTTCATTCCATACGAAATATTATCATTTTTTTCTAAATGTTACATAATCTAAAATAGTTTGAATGGGAACGTTTTGAATTCAAAGTAGTGCTATATATTTTTTTAAATTTCAAACGATTTCAATTCGAAGTTATTAATTATTAATTTTTTTTTTCAAAAATGTTCAAACATAATATTTAAAAATTGGTTTAATAATGAATTTTTAAATTGTTTATATTTTTAATCTTAGGAAATAGAAACCCAGAGGTGTGAACGCGCGCTCGGCGCGCGTGCATGTACTGCTAGTGTTATAATAAAACACATACTCTGTATTTCCTTTACTAGCCAGAAAAATGTCCTTATTCTACTTAATATATTATTCCAAGTCAATAGATTTCTTGCAAAACGGGTTGAACAGGCTCATCGACTTCCATAATTGGCTATATGTGAAAAAACTGTGGGTTTCGCAAAAAGAGTATATTTTTTTCTAAACCAGGAGAAATCACTAAGTTTTGCCGGGAGAACCGGGAGACGAAAATTAAAAAAAAAAGAGACCACCCTGGCATTATTTTATGTTTAAATTCGCAAATGCAATGTGTTTGTAATATTTTTCGTGATTTATAAATTCCGGAACAATGGGAATAATTTTAAGTAAATTCGCTTATAATATTTTTTGAAGCTTTTGAAATTATTTAAAAGTGACAAAAATCCCACACCCAAAAACAAATATTTCAAAAGCTAGAAGTATAAACAAGGAACTATATCATTTCAAAGTAAATATGGTACTTTTTATTTTTATTAGTGATACGTCGCGTTGTAGTGGCAAGTTTATTGATGCTTGTGGTTGGAAGCAATGCAGGAAAAGTCGAAGTCGAATTCTTTAATCCACCAGACAGTTGGGAGGAATTTTTTGGGCCTACAGGTTGCATCGAAGGTCTGTGGTTTATTTATAATCCAGATTTTCTCTAACAATGAAACTTATTGCCAAAGTTATCCAAACATTCGAGATATAAAAGCAATGTTGTATACATTTTTTGGAGATTATCAAATTTCAACTTTCTTCTTACTTTTTTTTTTGTTATTTAGTTTCTTCAAATTTACAACTCATTCTCATCATTTCTTCGTTTTATTTTATTTTCTCTGTTAATCATAATGCAGTTTTTATCAGTTTTTTGCAGCTTTATCTTGTTTATTATATAGAATATAAATCTGTGATATTATAAACATGTATGCATGCACGCACGTAAACTTTTCAAATTAATTAAATCTTTCTTCTAATGAATTAAAGTTTGTTTTGTTTTATTCTTACGATTTTTGAAGATTTTATACTTTATACAGGTGCCATTGTTAATGTTGATTTACCAATAACGTTGGCGAAGGATCAATTAAACACAATGACTCTTCAGAATCAACCAAACCTTCAACAAGGAAATCTCGAGCAAAACAAATCGCCGAATAACGATGGAATAATTGAGGTGTCTATCGATGACCAATTAAATCAGAATCATGCCAACGGGACGAATTTAAATTTGGCAAACATGAAAGAAAAAACTCCTATGTGCTTAGTAAATGAGCTGGCTAGATTTAACAAGATACAACATCAGTACAGATTAACCAACGAACAGGGGCCAGCCCATAAAAAAAGATTCACAGTCACATTGAAACTGGGTGAAGAAGAATACGTCGCTGAAGGTCCCAGTATAAAAAAAGCTCAACATAGTGCAGCCAGCGAAGCTTTAACAAAGACTTGGTACAGGCAACCACCACCCAAACCCCCCAGAGCAATGAGGGTCCCAGGAAAATGCCCTTCTACTTCCGGTAATTTCATCTTTTTATTTCTAAATTTGATTCTAAAGAAGCCCAAATGTTAAATCCTTAGAATGAAAGTCACTTGTAGTGACTTTTTTTCTCATATCACTTTTTAGTCACTGTTAAAAGTTAAAGTTCTTATAGGCATTTTTTCAAAGTAAAAAGATCACTTCAGTAACTTCTTTCAATAAATTATAAAAGAGAAGCCAATAGTTTCGTAACTTTATTGAATTTTGTTTTAATTCCATTGAATTCAATGGATCTCTTTTAGATTTTCATTTTTGTAATACGCCCTGAAGACTTTTAAATTCAGCTTGAATTCTTATGGAAATTCACTAATTCTGTTCACTCCCAATTATCTGAATTCAACGGAATGATTTTGGATTTTAAAAATTGTGTTCTATTCACTTGAATAATTTTTTATTTATTCTTCTTATTTCCTCTCGATTTCATTTAATTCTTCAGTTTAAACATTTGTTATTTCTGTGGAATTCGCCCTGAATTCTTTTCACTTCCATTTTACTCAATGACATAGAATTTTTTTATTTTGAAACCTTTATTCAATTATATTCTATCAAATTTTTATGAATTTCATCAAAGTCTCTTGAATTCTTCTAAATTCACTCTAATGTTACTGAAATTAGTGGAATATTTTGGAGTTTTGTCTACTCATCCCCGAATTCTTAAAAAAAAATTGATTGCTTCAGAATTCTCTTTGTGTTTTAATTTTTGCTGAATTCTTTTAAAATCATTTGATTTTTAACGCTCTTTGAATTTACTTGCATTTTTATAAATTCACTCAATTAATTGTATATTTGTTGTTTTTTTAAATTCATTCTAAAGTATTTTAAATTCGCCTTGAATTCAATCAGATTGATTGTCATAAAAAAAGGCTTGTGAACTATATTTCGTACATAACTAAAAAAAAGTAACGATTTTTAAATTAGTGTTGTGGAAAAAAATGTAACTAGTAACTAGTTGAAAGAAACTAGTTACTTTCCATCACTGATTCAAGTCTGCAATAATGTGAAATGAATGCCAGTTGAATTCTGGTTGAATTCTGTCTAAATTCTTCTCTTTCTAGAAACCTTTGGGTAAATTGATTTAATAATTATTGTAGGTCACTTGCCACCGACAGTGGAGCTGAATGCCCTGGCAATGAAAAGAGGCGAACCAACCGTGTACACATTCAGACATGCTCCACCAGCAGCCCCACAACAATTTGTTACTCATGGATTTGGTAGCTTTCCTCGGATGTTTAATCCACGTTATCCAACTTACAATCGTGGGTATCATCCTGAACCCCAGGGATTTTACCTCGTCACTTTAAAGGTTGGTATCTTTCGTCCACTAACACTGTTGCTACAAGACCTGGAAACCTGGAAGTGTCATTACATTTTGAAAAATGTCTGCACAACCTAGAAAAGTCATGGAATTTTGAAGAAATAACTGGATTTTTTTTGTTTGCACCAGGCCTCATTTTACCCCAAATTCAATTGTGGTCCCCAAAGTCCCCTATTTTCAAGATGTTGTCCCTATAGAATATTATTTTCACTCAATAGTCTAAATTTGTTAAATTTTTAATAAATTCGAGATGTCCAAACCTTGCACTCTTTTTTAATTAAAACTTAAAATCTTTTTTGGTTGAAATATTAACTACAACATTTCTCGTCCAGAATTCATCTTCTTTAAATGGAAATTCAATTGTTTGGTTGAAAGTTGAACTCTTTTGTTAAATTGGGTCTTAATGTTTTGGTAATTTGAAGTTTCAAGCAGCCAAAGCTTGATAATTTGAAATTAATACTATAGCGTTTGTAATTAAACAATGTTGAGTTTAAAACGTTAAGAATTAAAGGATTTTATATTGAAGTATTCGACGTTAATATTCAATGGAATATAAAGAAATCTGACGCTGCACCTTTTAACCCTTTAAGACCCACTGTGAATTTTACTTCCCAAAAACGCGTTCAAAATCCATAACTCGGGTCTTAAAGGGGTAAAATATATATATTACACAAGTAAATATTTTGTATAAATAACCCAGCAACTACACAATATTTAATTGTGCTTTTAATTTAGATTTAAAGATTATGATTTAGATTTGATTTTTCCAAATTTTTAGGAACAATTTTCTAGATTTGGCAAAGAGTTGAACTCAAGACTTCAACATGTTCATTTAGCTAAAAAAAGGAAATGTACCCAAACTTTCTGACGGTAGTGTGTAGGCGCCAAAAACGAAAATAAAATTCAATTTTTTTCTCATAACTAATAGATCTCCTAAATGATGGCCCAAATATTTTTTTATTCGTTTGTTGTTACGAATCAAACAAATTATTAAAGGATGATAATTTTTTGTATTTTTTTGTCGTTTTTAACTTAAACATTCATCTAGGGATCAAATTTAATTACTTGACTTATATGTATTTAAGAAAATCGAGGAGTGTTTTCACTTTTCAAAACAGTCTTTTTTTGACCACCCTAATAACTATTCATTAAAAATCTTCATTTTGTATAGTTTGTATCTGTCTCTGTCGAACTATAATTTTCTGCGCTCATCTGTAAAAACGACGTTTGCATAGAACTTTGTAGTTTGGCTTAAAATTTTGTGTCCACGAGCGTTTGCATTGATTAATAATCGTACAAGAAATTCCAGGTAAATTAGTTTGCAACCAGTTGAATGTGTTGAAGTTGAAATAAATTGACTCTAGCTTTTCAAAAGTAGACCTGGAATTGAACTTCCGTAGCAACTCTAAGATTCGTACATCAATAAAATCGATAATTAAGCGTCGTGATTAAAAAATATATTTTCTCCTGCACCAGGTCGGAGAACGTGAATTCATCGGAAGAGGAATGACTGGGCAAGCAGCTCGCCACGACGCCGCTAGTCGAGCTTTGGAGCAACTTAAAAAGCTTCCTTTACCCGAGGAAATTGTCAATACCTGCGCTCCAAACGAAAATGGAACTTTGAGCGGCATCGACGATCCAAACGCTGAATTGAAAAGTCCAGTTTCCCTGGTTCATGAGACAGCTTTGAAACGCGGATTATCCGTGACTTTCGAAGTTGTGTCTGAAAGTGGAAAACCCCACATTCGGACTTTCATGACCAAGTGCTCGGTCGGCGAAAAAGTGACTGTGGGTGAAGGGTCGTCGAAGAAGGTCAAACTTTCTTAAATTTTCTATACAAATGTTATGAAAAACGTAGGTTTACATGTGTTTATAATCCAACTTTCACCTGTTCTCTCGTTAGGTCTCGAAGAAGAGAGCCGC
Source organism: Andricus coriarius (assembly GCA_932066315.1). NCBI lineage: Eukaryota > Metazoa > Arthropoda > Insecta > Hymenoptera > Cynipidae > Andricus > Andricus coriarius. Next base: position 5,231 of record CAKNWT010268346.1, read on the forward strand.
TGAGTCAATGTTAGAGGAACTGAAACGTCTTCCTGCAATACCCTCCAATATTCAAACTAGAACCTTACGACTAAAGCGTAAGCCACCAACAACCAAGAAGAAGTCGAGGAATTTAATCAAAGTCTACCAGGAACCGCGCCAAGAAGCGGAGATTGTCGAAGAAGTGAATCCTATCTCACGTCTTGTACAAATTCAACAAGCTAAACGAGAGAAGGAACCCGTTTACAATTTGATCGAAGAAAAAGGTGCTCCGAGGCGCAGGGAGTTCATCATGGAGGTTACTGTTGGTCAACACTCAGCTCAAGGAATGGGACCCAATAAGAAACTTGCGAAGAGAGCTGCTGCTGAAGCTCTTTTAACTGCTATGGGATACAGCAAGCCCCAACCTCAACCAGTTAAGCCTTCAATCAAGACAGGAGACAAGGAAAACTCGGAGGGAAAACCAAGGAAAGTCACTTTCTTGGGTGAGGATCTAACCAACGTAACTCAGAGTCACCCTACTGGAGGTACATCCACTTCTTATTTCAATTTTTAACTATATTTAATTCCACAGTTCACAGTCTTTCCCCTATTCTCAAAAAATCCCTTTTTTCCCCTTCTTTTTACATATACGATATTTGAAAATACCATTGTTTATTTTACATCTATAACAATATTATTTTCAAAACTAGAATATGCTACGCCGAGTAGTGCAAGATTTTTTTTTAAATTACAGAATTATCTATTATAATTAATTTAACTTTTTTAAATTTGACTAGTTTCAAACTAGACGATTTAGGGCTTAAATAAACCTTCAAGGCTTAAATGTTTTTTTGCTGAGCCTATAAAAATGAAATATTTGTTAGATTAACTGTAATAAAGTACGATGGCTTTAAAGTACGATTTGCATGGAAGATTTGAATAACGATTTTCATTATGTTAGACATATTATAACAATTATTACCTGACTTTTTAACTGCCTTTTTCCAAAGAGTTCTGAACTGAAGAAAGAATTTTATTTCTTAGTTAATTTCTATCGGTAGTTTTCTTTTGTTGGAAGAGATGTAGGTAGCCAAAATTAATCGTAATATTTTTATATAGTTTTTAAAATTGTTACATTAGCCAACTTCAAATCAGAAGTTTGTGAGAATTGATAATTTTATCTTGAAAATGTTTCAAATCGAATAATATGGAATTAAAATGGTACATTTTCTAAGTTAGAAATTGTAAATGTAAGTCTTTAAATATGAAAAATTTTGTAATAAAGAGTTTGAAAAAGTAACGATGAAAATCAAAAAAGTTATTTTTTCTAAAAGATGAAGAATTTTAATCGAAATTTTCATCTGTAGATATTAAATATATTTCAAAATTAACACCATGAAATTCCTCGATTAGACCAAAAATCAACAATAATTACAAGATTTACAACTCTTAATGTTATCTCTGATAAAATTTTTCGATTGAACACGAATTTCATAAGTTCTAGAATTTAAACAATTCTCGAAAACTACCAAAAACCAGCTTTTAACAGTTCGGAAAATTTAAGCGCTGTTTTTAGTAGACCTTGACTATTTCTTCTTCAAATATACATTCCGTATAATATTTAATTGATGTAAAGATTTATCACAATTTAAACAAAATTCTTTCTCTTACTTTTTCTTGAATGAAGAAACCTACTTTTTTCGAGACAAAAATAAAACCAAAAAATTGTGTTTTTTTGTATCAAAAATTTTAATATACAAACAACTTTTTATTTAATATTGTTTTATCCTAAAGGTTTAATTTTAAAATTACCATAGGTACGTCTTTTTATTTTTCCTTTGTACATTTAAAATGTTGTAAATACATAGATACTGTTTAATTGATGATTGAAAACATATTACTATTTAAAATTCAACAATATGTGACTATTAATATTTATGGAAACAGTTAAGATCTCCAGATCAGTAGAAAATATTGGCATCCATGAAAATATAAAAATTCAAACATATCTTACTAACTAGAATTAATAATTTCTTAAATTATTTAACTCCTTTCAAAAATGTTTAAAACTCTGCATATTCACGTTTTAAATATTATAAAATAAAAATCCAGGGACGTGGGCACGTGGTTCGCGCGCTCGCGTTTACTGCTAGTGTAAAATATTGTAGGCGTTCAAAATTGAAATATTTTGTATTTAAGCTTCAGAGCATTTGCATTCAAAGTATCAATTGTTCGAAGGATGAAATGACATATCTTGGGCAAAAGTATTTAATTATACTTGTAAATATCACGATTTAATAATTAATGAAGGATTTTCTAGAAAAGGAAATATTCTTGATTAAGAGAACGATTTAAAAAAATTGTTTATCTAACTAATTTTATGTTTTCTCGGACTTTTTTATATCGCTTTGAATGGATTTTCAACGACTTTAGTATATACAATATAACAAAAATAAATTCCCTAATGGCAGAAATAAGTAAAAATTCATTTTCAATCATTTAAAATGTATACAATTTCTTATAAAAAGATTGTTTCTTCTTTTCTAGAGGTAAAAATAAACGTTTAATCTTGCCCCTTTTTCCCCCTTTTTCCGTGAAAAAACTGCCCTATTTCTACTTTTTTGAGCAAGATGATATGCGATTTGATACACAATCTGACAGTAGAATTAAAAGCCTTCAGTAACAAGTATATTTTGATGTTTCAGGAACGATTGGTCGCCAGTTGGTACCTGGACTTCTATTAATGGATGGTGGACAGGAATCCAAAATAGGTAGTGGACCTAGTGTTCAAGTAGTTGCCGAAGAGCTTCGAGGCCAGCAACAGCAACAAATTCCGTCGGGAGTTTCTCCCAGGGACCAACTTAAATACCTGGCTCAGTTGTTGAATTTCGAGGTGGAGTTTAGCGATTTTCCGAAGGTAAATATTTTAAGATTTAAGGAGGAACATGCGCTACTTCGTGATCATTATAATATCGAAAAAAAGTTGGAAGTACGCTCTTATGAAATACAAAAAAGAGTTGAGAAGAATACTAATTTGGTGAAAATTCCATAATGCTACGTATATTGTGCTTCTAACTGCAAATTATGTTAAATTTTTAAATTATTTCAAATTTGTAGATTCATAATAAGACTATACTGTCAAATTATAAACGTTTTAAATTGGAATGTTTTAAATGAAATTATTCAAAGTCGAAATATTTCAAATTTTATTGTTTGAAATAAAATTCAGTTATTTTACATTGGAAGCCTCAATATTTGATTGATTTAATTAATAATTATTGTGGGTCGTTAAAATATATGACAGCTAATTTTTTGATTTTGAACGTTAAAATTTAAAACGTCAAAGTTTTTTATTTTTTCATTTGTAACTGAAATTGATGAGTTGATAAAACCCAATAATAAAATACAACTATTTTTTATTTGAAGTTAATTCTTTTTAATTGAAAAGTCTACTATCATATTTTTGGTTCAGAATTTAAAATTGGAAATTCAGCTTTTGGCAGAAAAGTATTTTGTTTTTCTTGAGAGTGAATACTTTTTTATTGGAAAGTCTGCTTTTATATTTTTAGTTCAGAGTTCATCTCTTTTGATTAAAAATTCAACTATTTTGTTGAAAAGTATTATTTTTTGGTTGAAAGTTAATTCTATTTATTTGAGAACTCTAATATTATATCCTTGGTTCAGAATTAATCTTTTTCGGTTCAAAATTCTGCTATTTGGTTGAAAATTGATTTATTTTTTTAAACAGTCATCTTTTTTTGTCGAAAATTTAACTGTTTTGTTGAACATTCGTCTTTTTTGATAGAAAATTCCTTCTTTGCACTGAAAATTCATCTTTTGGTAGAAAAGTCATATTTTTTAGTTGAAACTTCATCTTTTCGTTTTATAGTTCAAAGTTGATTCTTTTTCATTGATAAGTCTACCATAATATCCATCGCTTTTGGTTCAAAATTCTACTACTTGGTTGAAATGTTAATTATTTTGCTGTAAATTTAACTGTTTGATTAAAATGTCATCTTTCTTGGTTGAAAATTCAACTGTTTTGTTGCACTTTCTTCTCTTTAAATAGAAAATTCATCTTTTGTTATAAAAGTCATCTGTTTTGGTGCCTTTTTGGCTTAAAAATTCAACTATTTGGTTAAAAATGCAACTGTTTTTGAATGAAGTTCAATCTTTTTTTTCAAATTTGATCATTTGGTTAAAGATTGATCTTAGTAGGTTAAAGATTCAACTATTTTCTTGAAAGAGTTCAACTGTTTGGTTATAAATGCGACTTTTTGTTTGAAAATTATTAATTTTATTTTTTGTTGAGAATTCAACTATTTGGTTGAAAATTCATTTTTCTTGGTTCATAAATCATCTTTTTTGGTTGAAGATGATTCCACTATTTTGTTGAAAATGCAATATATTTCCAATTGAAATCTTAGGAATATGCTACGTACATTAATTATTTTTAAAATTAATATAATACAGCAATTAATATTGAATAATTATTCTTATAAACTCTTAAAATTCAACCGAAAAAATGTTATTGTTTACCGGGACAAACCGGGATATAGCCTGGATCAGTTTAATTTCCAAAGCGTCAAATTTAAACTTCTTCTGTTTTTACAACTTGAATTTGAAAATGTTAGTTCCTAAGTTTCCTAATGTTTAGTTGTTCAATCTAAAACGTTTCAAACGTACATTAACATTTACAATTTTTAACACTTGTTTCCGTAACTATCAAAATGTGACGGAATTTAATTAAAAACTGCTCAATATTTCAGGTTTACGATTTCACGTATTGAAGAATATTGAAAGCCTCTGATTTGATATCTTACCATTTTTAATGTTCCATTTTGAAGACCTTAAAATTAAGCCTATTAAAATTAGATGGCTTCCATTTTGTATCACCTGTATAGTTGTTGAACCTTGGAACTTAAAATTACTGAATCTTAAATTTGTCAAGTTTTTATTTTTAATCTTTCGAATTCGAAAAAGGTGCACTTTGACTGCTGTAATTTCGATTTAGTTTTGATTGGAGGGGCTGACCACTCGAATTTTGAGTGTACATCAGATGTCAGAGAATTCAATGATTTAATAAAAATTTCACAAAGATTAAAAAATATTTCACAAAGAAATCAACGATTTCGAAAAGATTTCAGGAAGGCTTGTACATTAGATTTCAAGAGTGGCCAACCCCTCGTTTTGATTACTTAACATTAAAAAAAATACCGGCATTAAAAGCTTGAAATTTTTATTATAATGGCCGCAAAATGACCGGGGAATTTCTTCTTGCATTTTAGTGGCCAGCCTGCTACTAAACTTTACATGTCTAAATCATTTGTAATTAATAGTGAATTTTTTGATAGTTCCAGGGACTCTACAAAGAGTACTTATCTCTCGTATCTTTGAGTACGGATCCACCTCAGGTTTGCCACGGTCACGGAGCAACGAAAACTGCTTCCCAAGACCAAGCAGCGCTCACAGCTCTGCGCACTCTCAGCAAATTAGGATTAGACAGCGTGACTAATTCGCAAAATAAAAAGGACAAAGGCGCCACTGGTGACGGGATTCACGTCACCCATCAAGTGAAAAATAATATTATCAACGGAGCTATGGATAAGTAAAGATTCAAAAGAACACAACTCGGTCAGCTCTACTACTGTCGATTCGCAGATTGCAGTATATCGAGATCTGATACATATTCACACTACGATTGATTATTGAAATCTTCGTAAGCTTTTCTTTTAAAGAACTACAAATAAGAATTTCAAAACTGGTCTTATCTGATCTTCGCTTGGGTGTCAATAAATCGATTTATTATGGGCAGTGTCTCAGCATCTCGTCTTAACAATTACAACGTTCAATCCGAGGAACGCACATCATTTTAAACTTTCAAGTCTAATTGACGATAATTGACCAATTTTATCAGACCATGGACCAGGTTTTATTGGCATGGAATATTAACCTTATTTTCGTTTTAAATTTCATTTTTGCCAATGTTCTAACGGTTTGCAAGATAAAATCCGGTCCATCATTCTTGTTTTCTTTTTAACTTGAATATTTTAATTTTCTTTTCAGAAAGTCTATGAACCAACTTTAATTTTTAGTTATTTTTACGCTTCTTATTTATTGACGCCTGACCGAAAGTGCGCTCCAACATTAGCGTCATGCGACATAATTATAAGAATATGTGCTATTTATTATTACGTTAAGCCTGTGAACACAAATCACAAAAACGAGGATCTAAAGGGGAACCGGCTTTTCATTTATTTTCTCGTTTTCCTGAAAAGTGTGTTGGGCCTTTTACCGATAGGATTTTAGGAACATCGATTCCTAAAAATGGTCATTTTCCAAACGATTATGGTTTATGACCACCGAGAAAAACAATAATTTACTAAATCTGAGATGAAATGCGGCCATCTCGATTTTACAAGATCTGATACCTTGGGTGTATCATTGTCATGAATGTAAGCTACGTCTAATTACCTAACACCGCCAACTGCGGTTTAAATTGAATTTAATGAATGACGAGTTCATCAGCGAAAACGGAAACGCTGTTATTATTGTTATAAAAAAGTAGATAACCTTACAAGGTCACTATTACAACAGTGTAATCGTTAATCGTTATGAATGTAAGAAAAGGAAAACGATAAGACGTTGACGGTGTAAAGGAAAAGTTTCCTAGAATATTCGAATTGATGTCATTCCTTCCGGTTATGAGGCATTGATTGCAAAAATTGTCCTGTATTACGTCGCAGAAATGCTGGTAGGAAAAATCGTTTCTCTATTTTTCCTTGCCAACGTGATTTGGATTTCAAAAATAAAGAAAGGATATGCAGCTGTTTAAAGAGAAAAAATCGTTCAGAAACTAGGACATTACATTTGAGTGTAAAACAGTACAGGAAGTGTTAGTAATAACATCCTCCGATAAAACAATAGGTAATTCGATGTATAAGCTGTTCTCGTGTCCCAATTTGCTTTTCCACGGGGCCTAGAAGCATTCTGGGAAAAATATTCATGTTAATGTTGTATGAGGTATTAGGATAAAACAGAAAGCAGAGTTTGAAATTTTCTCAAGCTACTCAAAAAGACAATAGTGGCTTGATCGATTTGAAAATTTCAACGTGGAGGTGCGGTAATACTTCAAAATTTATCTCGTTGCGTTACGATTGTTGCAAAATTGAAACTGAATTTTGTTTGAAAAGAATCTTGAAACAACGCCCTGAATTTTGATTTATTGCCTGGTAACGTAGAGTCGAGTAATAATGAATGTAGGCAATACACACTTTGAGCGAGTTTTGCTCTCTTACTTGAAAGCACCTATGTTCTTTTAATTTTAGCGAAACTCGGGTTTTATGATCGAATTATTGCCTTGTATTCATTATTTCCATTATTGAAAGCTACGTTATTGATTAAATCTTTGGATTTTACAATTGAAAGATAATTCTTTTAATTTCTCCTGCGTGAAAAATGTTTATTGTTCTAAACATTGTAGTTACGTTGCGTGAAATACCGCCGATTTCTATCCTTTTTCTCATTACTTTTTATATGATTCCAGCCTTTTTTCATGTAATAGTTTAAGAGCAAGACGATTAATTTTTTCCAAGTGTAGCTTTATAGGTTAGATGGGCAATAATCTGTATGCGATTTGTTACTTATAAGGCTTAGACTTAGACTCCGGTGCAGACACTAGTTTTTCAAAGTACTAAGGAACACAAAATTCCTACAGATTATGTCTGCAACAATTCTATTTTATCCGACAGTGTATCACACATGCTAGACTTAATGAGAAAATAAAGTATTACACAATAATTAATTATCGACATACAAAGTGTACAATATCTGAAGAAAATTAAGCGGAACTAATAATTTGACAGAAAAGAAAATGATAGAAATGAGACTTCCAACGAAACTAAAAGTTTTAAAACAAGATGAAGCGTTATCAGATAAGGAGTCGAAAAAATCTTCGTCTGTCGCTTTGTTTATTAAGTAATAAACGTATTTATAAGTTGTCATCGTTTATTAAAGACGTGTCATCTGATTGTCATTTAAAGAAACTCGAATCATGTTCAAATAAGATCGCGAAAAAATGTGTTAACTGAAAAGTTGCTTCCCGAAGTTGTTAACACCTTTTATCAATCTGAAGTTATAATTCATATTTAATTGAGAAATTGAAAATTCTTCCGTCTTTAATGCCGAGTACAGGAAGAAGGGTTGACCTTTTTTTTGTTAATCTTAAACGTGGCGAGATTTAGTGTTGGTAGAAACGAAAAAGAAAAAGGCAGAGGTTTATGCAGAAACGGCTTATACCTATCTCGTTTATCGATTTGTATCTGAAATCAATAAACTGCTTCCAAATATTTATCTTCTTTTTTTTCAGAATATCAATCTCCACAACTGCAAAATAATTTTATTTAAAAAATGTTGAATTCAGATTTTCAGGGTGCCTAGCGATCCGGGAATTTGCCGGGATTTTTTTGTACCTTGAAAAATACGGGAAAATACCGGGACATCTTTGGTTATAAATTTAAATAAATTTTAATCTTCTGCTTAAAATTATTATTATTAAATTATACGATTTAATGCTAAAAGCAAGCGTGCGCATGATGGGGTTGGTAATAAATTTGCTTACTAATGCTAGCATAAAATTAAAACTCAGAGAAGTTTCCTGTGCTGTTTTCTTCTACTTTTTTGTCTATAAGTTTGTTATTTATAAACACGTAATTTGCGACAAAGAATGTAAATTTCAAACAAGTAAATTTAGTAAATTTCCTATCGTATTCTGGTCCTGAGTTATGCAGGGTGGTTCAAACATTCAACTTTCGATTTTTGGTGATAACCCCCCCCCCCCCCCCTTTTTTTTTTGTTTTCTTGAAAAAGAAAGTCTGTAATTTTTTGTTTTCACCGTTAACGCATGCCCCCCGGGCTCTTGAAATTAACATGGGGTTTTAAATGGGAAAAGTTCGATTTTCAAAAAAGTGGAAATAAGAAGAACTTGTTATAAATTTTTTGTAAATTAAAGTATTGTCACCTCTTAAGGAGTATTTAAGGAATAATTTCCACCCAATAGCTTTTAATTTTGACACGCCCAAACCCCTTTAATTGTGCCCGGAAAATGCCCCAAAAAATGCAAAATAGCAGTTTTCTATCAAATTCATGCTAAAGACGGTATTTAAAAAAAAATGCAACATTAATTATTTTTAATCGATAAGTGACGAGTTTTAAAGTATATTTTTAATAATTTGAAATTGTTTAAACAATTATTATTTGTTTAAACAATTTTTTTAAATTACTGAATCTTAAATTTGTCAAGTTTTTATTTTTAATCTTTCGAATTCGAAAAAGGTGCACTTTGACTGCTGTAATTTCGATTTTAGTTTTGATTGGAGGGGTTGACCACTCGAATTTTGAGTGTACACCAGATGCCAGAGAACTCAATGATTTAATAAAAATTGAACAAAGATTAAAAAATATTTCACAAATGAATCAACGGTTTCGCAAAGATTTCAGGAAGGTTTGTACATCAGGCTTGTACAAAGTTGATAAATGTCAAGAGTTGTTTAACTTGTTAAACTTATTTGGTAATTATTTAAACAATTTTTTCTCCCTAATGTCGTAAAAAGTTATTAGTTTCTGGAAATAATGACACAATTAAAGAATGTTGAAAGCAATATATTTTTGAAGGATGTTTGGTAATTATTTAACCAATTTTTATTTGTTTAAACAATTTTTTCCCCTTGTAAAGCGTGAAAAATTATTACATTCTGGCATTAATGACACAATTAAAGGAATATATGAGTAATATTTTTTTTCTACAGGATATTTAGCAATTTTTAAAATAATGTCAATTTACGGAAACAATTTTTATTTGTTTAAACATTTTTTTTCTCTGTAAATCGTGAAAATTTATTCTTTTCAGCAATTAATGACACATTTAACTAATTTTAAGAATACTATTTTTTTGCTTAAGATATTTTGAAATTATTTAAACAATTAGTAATCATTAATATAAACCATTTTTTCAGTCTGTTATGAATAGTTATTTTTTCAGATCGTATTCGTTGAAATGAGTCATTTTTCAAATAAATGTCGGATAATATCTACATGTAAATTATTTTCAGTTCACAGATTCAATTTTTCTACGGGGGTGATTTAAAAAACAATCACTATACTTTATTTAGAGCAGTTGATTTTAATTTTTTAAACGAATTAGTATTGTTTAAACAATATAGGGTATACGTTCTGAGATAAGGAAATACTGAATATTAAGCGACATAGTGTGAGATTCGAAAAATCGAGACTTTTCTCCACCTTTCCTATGAACAGGCGCAAGTAAATGATTAATATTTGTTTAAATAATTGCAAAATATCTTAAGGAAAAAAATATTACTTTTAACATTTGCCAATTGTGTCATTAATTCCAGAAAAGAATAACGTTTCACGATTTACAGACAAAACATTGTTTAAACAAATGAAAATTGTTTAAATCATTACCAAATATGTTAAACAAGAACTACTACTCTTGACATTCATCAACTTTGTACAATTTATCCCGAAAGATAATAACTTTCCTCGATTTACAGGAGGAAACAAATTGTCTAAGCAATTAAAATTATTTAAAATACACTTCAAAATTCGTTACTTATCGTTTGAAAATTATTCATGCTGAAACAATTTCAAAAAATACCGTCTTGAGTCTGAATTGGATAACAAGTACTTCTTTTTCTCATTTTTTTTTGAAAATCGAGCTTTTCCCATTTATAACCCCATTTTAATTTCAAACGCCC
>CAKNWT010268373.1:0-22991 GCA_932066315.1 Andricus coriarius
ACGCTCTTCCGATCTTTTTCGGGTGATGAGTTGGAAGACACACATGCATTTAACGAAAATGTGTATGGGGGAACGGGAAAATTTCGAGAAGATACGGTGGGACAGTGGCTGTATAATTCAAACTTTCAATTATTTTCCACGTTTACAGCAAGTGTGTATTTCGAATTAAGTTCCAATAACTTCCTATAAGTTCCTATAAGTCTCTAACGAAACCACAGCTTATATATTTATCATGACTTGGATGATATAAAGAGTCACCTGTTTTAGTCTCATGTCAAATCATGGAAAGCGACCAACGTAACGCAACCAAAAAATTTGTTGGGTTCGCTTCATATTTATTGGGATGGTGTTCAATTCTAGATTGGAGTATGACGAATAGACCGTTATCCACGCGGAGGTGCACTTGGGTTTCGGTTTGGTGGGACGAAGGGTAGCTGGTGGTAGAAACTCAAGGGGGTGGCAGATTGATCCGTCACGGAACGCGAGCACAATCACCCCCATTAGACATTATGTGCCTCTCTGCCGCACCCGTATACATGCGTATTAACATCTATCCACTGAATACTGGCCAGCAAAATGCATACACTCTCTTCAGAACGGTCATACTAGGCTAGGGAACTGGGGAGGCTGGGCTATGTTACTTGCTCGTCTGATGTACTACTGTATTTACTGTATTATGGTGTTACTGTATTTGTCCCTCTCAACGTCAGTATTTCTTAGGGAAATTGTAATCATCCATTCCTAAGGAATTATTATTGATTGTTGCTACGGAACTTATCTGTCAAATTATCCTAGTTTTTATTGTAAGAAGTTATTTTCCTCACTATATTTCCACGAACGGTACTTTTCAGCTATTACAAAAGTTTGTGCAAAATCTTCAAAATAAATTAAACAATCTGAAAATACCAATCTGTAAATTAAATTTTGTAGAAATTGTTGATGTACGTTATATTTGAAACTGTAAGAAATACAATAGAGCTGACGGAATATTATTAGGTTCTCTTTACCAAATATTCAAGATGTTCCAGAGAAGTAGCGTATCAAGATTCGAACATTTCAAAGGTGAAACGAAGCGATATGTAACGCACGCGGCGACACGGAGCACTGCTCACCATTTCCCGCGACTGCTGAACCACCCACGACGCGCGACGCTCGTTTATCATGCGACAAATAGCCTTCCCCATACGAACTCTGCTACTACGCGTGTGTCTTATGTCTCATCTTCTTTCTGCCAAAAGGTTATTCTCTATTTGTTTTTCGTAAGCTGCTCTTACCATTCTGAAATACACAGAGAATTATTATTATCAGTGAGTTCTCGCATGTTGTTTCTCAGTTGCTAATCCGTCGTCAAGGGAATAGCAATAACTTTTACAAAGAGCTTCTTGGATGTTTCACGTGCACTATGTTAGATGATGAAATTCAGTATTTCAGTACAACCAGGAGGTTTCGATAAACGATAGTTGAAGGGGTTTTATGGTTGTCCATTTCACATCGAAAAAAAATAATTACTTCAAATCAAAATGCACTGTAGATTAATTTTTTTATTTTTCTACAGAACTGTTCTGGACTAGATATGAAGCCAATCGGGTGGAATTTAGAGAATGCTCACTAGTCCGCGACATTATAGCTAATAATGACAAAAGTCACGTACATTAAAATAATATATTCGCATGAATATATATCATTTAAATAGTTCAAAAAATATATAAAATTCACAGAAAAAACTAAAGTTAAATTTTGTTGCATGTAAAATTTTCCGCTGATAAAGTTTACATGCTATTTGGCGAAAGATTATCCTACGATGGTATAAAAGCTGTCGTCTGCTACGCCCTTAGGAGCAATGGGAAAACGACAAAGTATGAGTGGATTTGATCTATAAATCAGGACACCAGATTTGAAACAACTATTCGCTTACTTCATTATTAATTTGAAAATAATAAGACTTAGAAAATACAATAGTTTAAGTGTGTTGCAGGTGCATTTTTGGAACCGTTAAAAATTGAATGTATTTCGGTGAAAGTTTAAGCGAGGTTAGGAGAATAATTCTTACAGCCGGGAATCCCTATTCTGCTCCAATTTAATTAAGTTAAAAGACGGTAGATAGCGCTGGTGTCGTAATTCTCGTATCTTTTCGCATAAAAATTGAGCGATAATGAGGCGAAAGATTATCCAGGCAAGGTTAAAAATGTAAAATTATCTTCAATTCGTGTAAAGTTTAACCGGCAAGGTTATTTTTTGTTGCAGCGAATCTTTCACCTGGAATCGATGTAAACTTCATCAGTTTATCTTCCGTTTTTTCTGCGTTATCAACTGAGCGCCCCCTAAATATTATCCGATTAGACTTTACTACTTAAAGTAGTAAAATTACGAGTAATTGTAAATTTTCAAAATTGCGAAAAATAATTTTTTTGAATAGTAAAATTACAATTATTTGTAAAAGTGCGTGCTTTAGATTGGTGGTAAAAATGATGAACAATTTTATTTTGCGCGTGTCTCATGCGCTGTGTACTTTGCGCGGCTTTTGGTTCTCGACCATATTCGATGTGCAGTGAGAGTCGTGAATGAAGTTTGTTTAAAAATACACAAAATATTTTGGTGTGCCTAAACGATCAATAGAAAGACATTTTTATGTCCGCATAAAACAATTGATCAATAAAGTTTAGTAAAGTTAAATATTTATGATTTATTTATTTGGGAATAACAGCAAAAATCTGAGGTTCGTTTGTTGCGTATTTAACAATGGCGTATTTCATGAAAATGTATGAAAATGATCTATGAAAATGCCAATTGTGCAGCTATAATTTTGTTACTGAACACATTTTTTGGTTTCTACACCGAGAAAAAAATATTCTGAATTTGAGAGGAAAATTCCTCTTCTTCAATCCTCTCACATTTTCCTCTCAAAAGGAGAATATTCCTCTAGAAATTAGAGGATTCCCCACTTTTTTTGAGAGGAGAGATGGCAAAAGGAAGACTTTTGCATTTTCCTCTAGGATCGAGTATAATCCTCTAATTTGTAGAGGAATTACTCTCAGATCAGAACTTGCGCATGGGGAGTCAATCAAGCGTAATAACCTAACTTGTTTAGTGTCGGTCAGTTTTAAGTGAACCGGTGAATTTTTAAGGATGCAGTGATTAATAACATTTAAATATTAAATAAAGAGCTGATTTGGCTGTTCAAAAATTTGGACCTCAGCATGTATGTGCAGTCGTTCGAAAGTAAGAACATTTTTAGATTGTGCATTTCTCTCTGCACGTGGTGTACAAATTGTATGATTTCTTCATTGCTATTATCTCATTTCCTCTATTCCCGTGCACAAAACTCGCATGCATTTCTCTTTTATGTTTGTTTCTCTTCGTTTTCAGAGAACAATGTATTAAGTATCGAAAAATTAAAAAGAATGGCAAAAATGCCGCTTCTATTAACCAACATTATAGAACTGCTTGGTGATTTGGTGGTTTTGTTAGAACAATTATAGTCCGTAAGTTAAAAAAAAAACGTTTCGTCGCGGCGAATTTTAATAGATTTTCGCAAATTTTCGCCGAATAAATGAACAATAAAATAACGTAGTCTATACGAATCTAGCAAATTTTTCCGAGCTCCAATCACATTTAGAAGAAGATGAAATATTCTCCAAATGAGAGGATTGCATTTAAAACGGATTAGATGATCCTTTCCAATTGAGAGGATTTTTCCTCTTCCTTTTAGACGATCCTCTTGATTTGAAAATAATCCTCTTCAAGAGAAAACAGTCCTCTCAAATTAAGAGGAATACTTTTCATACCATATTGTCGAGGAAAAATTGCATCAAAATAAGAGGAATCCCCTTAAACGAAGAATATTTTTTTCTCTGTGTATAAAGAAATAAAAATGGCTTTCTCAATGAATTAAAAAATTTAATCAATAGTTTAGGCAAAAATTTTAATATCTTTGATCATTACAATAACTCTGCAAATCTACAAATTTTTGTAAAATTACCATTTATTTCGCATAATAATACTATAACCTGCAAATTTACAATTCACTATAATTTACTTTGAAAGTATGTAATAATCGGACCCAATCTGAAAGTAGTAAAATTACAAGAATTTTTGTTTACAATGGGTAGCGCGCACAGTTATATTTTAGGCGGTTAGTGTGGGTCAGGGTTCGATTCTCGGTGCTTGCGAATTCTCTGCGAATGTGTTTATCTAGCGTTATATATACAGGAATATATTTAAGTTAGATCACTTTAAGAGCTATGTCTATACATTCAATAATTCTAATTTTTTCAATTTAAACATTTTTTAAAATCTTTTTTCGCGCAGTTTGGTCTATATAATTTTGAATACCAGGGTTCTGGAAGAAAATAATATTTTATGCAGTCTTTTGTTTATTATTTGCTATTTAAATATCACTTGCTATTGATTTATTACTTACTATGTACTATTTACACTGGGAATCCCATTTAAGTCCGGCTTCGGAAATGCTCCTAAATGGCCTTGACTTAAAGCGAGCACAACATTCGCTCGCTCAGAACGTAAACAGTAAACCCTCTCTCGACCCCGTAGGCTCCGAAACCGCTGCGGCAACAATACTTAAATGGGATTTCCAGTGTATTTATTTATATAATTCTGACTGGCCTGAGGCTAGCCAAAATAGACGTTAAACTTATGATTTTTTCTCGTATCCGAGAACTAGGTATTAGTTCATGACATTTTTTATAACAAATTTTTTCCCTGTTGATAAAAATATGTTTCTTTAAAAATCAGTAAATTCGAAGCTTTTACTTATCAACTATCGACTTTTCAATATCATCTCTTGTACAGTTGACTAAATCACAGATGAAAAACTACTAGAAATTTTTTGTTGTAGAATCTAGTTTGAGGATGTGAAACAAAGATGTAGAGCTTGTTTCCAAAAATAAAAGTCATAGGATCCTAGAGAACGTTGAAGTCGCAAGGTGGTGATATTGCGATGAATAAGGGAGGGTTGGCAGTCTCCAGAGGTTTCACCGGGGGTGGTGCATATTTCACGGTCGGTGGTCCCATCTCGCGGAGACAATCTGAACCAGCCTGGATACATCATCGCGTGACGCCGCGTAATAACCTCCCGTGCGACCACGAGCGCCTTTCAAAACCCTCTTATTTATTCATCTCACCTCGCCTTTCACCCTTAGCATCGTTCCTCTCCACTCCTGAGTTACTCACTCCAGCTCCTTCCAACGACTTCTCTCTCATTCATGCATATACGCATAGGTTCCCCTTCAATCCGCGCTACTCAAATCTCATCCCCAGATTCTACCATCTCCTTTGGTCGCATACTCCCTCCGCATTGGTAACGCTTTGTCTGATCTTGAAACACCGCGGGGATGTTCGCTCCGCCCTTTATGACCAAAGCTTTTCGAGTCATCAACGTGATTTAAGTAAGCTCCATAAATTCTTGGAGGTCGTAACGCGATTCAAACTAATACTTGACCCCTGATCTCAATTTTGTTCCAACTTAAAGGTAGCTTATGGTTTTATTCTCAATTAGAACTCCAATAAGTTTTTTGATCAACGCGTCAAAATCAAAATATAAATTACACGGAGACATGGAGAAGTAGATCAGAGATCGACAATAGAAAGCACAAGTAAGGTGTATACTTAAGACGCTTTAATCAATTAGTTATTTTCAAAATTATATTGTAATTGGTTCGCCTGTACGGAGAATCTGTTAACTGTAAAATTTGATATAATAATATTTATTTTTACAATTGGACAACAGCAACCCAGGTCACGCCATTCGGCAGTCAATTTCCTATTTTAAATGGGAATTTTCGCAAAGCACTACATTCAAGTATTTTTCTTCTCACTGAAAATTCCTATTGACAATTGTAATTTTTCTAACCTATTTTGCAACTTATGTTAGGAGTATACGTATAATTAATATGGAAAAAGCATTTCTCCGTATCGCTGTAGAAATTAATACTATTTTTTCGACTATATTCTAGCTTCCCGTCGAACTCATGTGAAAATAAATATTATGATACCAAGCTTTACAACCAACAGTTTTTCGGTGTAAGTAAAAGTGTTTTTTTGAAAAATAATTTAGGATATTTTCGAAACTTTTTGATTATTTTCGAGCTTTACCATCTCCGCCTCAGCTTAGTCATAGGTTGTATACTATCGTACTTTTTTCTTATATGAATTATTCCTTTTACATTTCTTGTCACGGCTTATAATAAATGAACTATTATGATTATATGCATTATACAATTCAACGACAGGAGATAGATCATAAGGGTGTAGACACTCTTAGACTCTGGAACGTCACGTGGCAGCACGTGCTAGCCTCAGAATTCTACTCTAGGTACCATGTATTTCTATACCCTTTACTTAAGGGATATATTGAACCTGACACCAATCACAGCAACACAACCACCACAGAAATTCGTAACCTCTTCAAATAACCCTTCTTTGACGAAACTCCTATTTGTTCTATATTGCTAAAACGCCTAGAATGGTAAAATTTGTGAAATAATATGACTTCACAAATATATATATCAATTACTCAATCATAGTATTTAAAGAAATAATTTGATCAGGGTATAGGTCTGCCGTTCTATGGAAAAGGCAGTAACTGCAAAAAAATCGCAAGGCAGCATCTACTACTAGCTCTCTTTTTACTTAGAAGTCGCCTAGTTTTTCGACATCACAGTAGATGCCTATTTTCTTAGATACCTATTATTTACAGTTAGTGTCATTTATTAAAAATATATATCGATTCCTCACAATATACTTTCTGGAAATAGAGGCCGCGCAGGCCTTAAGTTACTTAAGTAACTTAAGTTACTCTCTTTTTCCTTAGAAACGCTTTTAAATTTCGGCAGCATCTGAATTTTTACATAATAATTAACATTTTTTTTTAAATTTGTTTCATATACAGGAAGGTAGCACCGAAATGACCCAACCTTTTCGTCGATCTTCTCGGTTCGCTGATTTTGCAGTTAATGCCTTTTTCCTTAGAACGGCAGAGGAATAATCTCGAGAATAATAATCTTCATTAGCTATAAAAGAGCTAAGGTACCAAATGAACAATCGAAATTTCCGTATAAAATTATTTTCCGGTCCCCGATGGCTTGTTGAAAACTACTGACAAAAAGAGCCTTGAAATTAATTGAGGGCCCAGATAAAAAAAACGGTTATAACTTTCTGGCGCTCACAGTAGAGAGACCCCTTAGCGAAGTTCAGCCCCCCCCCCTATGCGCCTGAAAGTTATAACTGGTTCCTTGATCCGGACCCTTAATTATATGTACACCCTTTTATGATTTTTTGTACTTAGTTGGATAATTTTATTGCGATAATTATATAGGAGTACACTGTTAGAAATTTCTATAGCGATTTTACTATAAATGTATTGGAAGCAATATGCATATACGTGTTGTAAATTTAATATACCATCATCTTGAAGAATTAATATACATGTATAGTAAAACACAGTGCGTGAAAGTCGAAAGTTCTTTGATGCACCCAAATCTTGTCAAATATTTAAAACTAAAATAATAAACTAACATTCATCGATTAAATTCTTATTTATAATCGAAGTGCAACGTACGGGTGGAATTTTCTTCGAAATTCACTGTAAATGTCAAAATTTTAACGTGAGTATCGATTTTTTTAGGTTAGGTGTCTCAATAATTCGCTTAATTGAACTTTTGCACTTAAAACCCAGTATGATTTATATTTAACTAGAAAAAAATATTATGCTTCATCATTTAGAATTGAAAATTACTGCCTTAATTATTTTTAATTTATTGAAAGTGAAATTACCTGACTTCTATAAAAGTTGATCCATATACATGTATATGAAATTTACTATACAGTCTCTTAATTGATATTTCATAGACCGAGTTTTTAGATTTACTATACAAATGTATGGTAAATCTATATTAAAATTGCAAATATTTTTAACAGTGTAGCGTTACCATTTTTTCTACATAATACGCATTGTTTATTTGTAAAGGAAAGCATTGAAACAATGGATAGCTTAACCGATTATTTTATTGGAAAGCACAGTATTGGCAAAATATAATAAAATTTGGAGTATTATAACCCAGCGGGCCATTAATAGCTCAGAGTTTATTTCTCCATACAAAATTAATAATGAGGGATACTGAGATGTTAATTTTGTCCCTCTTTAATATTTTGAAACATATCGTAAGACTATAACGAGTAAAGCATAGCGCTTGAGCTAGTATACTGAAAATTCCATAATAGTAGGCTTCCACTTCTGGACATCCCATCTTCATATTCGTATAAAAAGATCGAAAAAAAAAACTCTTTTTGAGGGTTCCTTTTTAGTTCGTTGATATTTGATAGATGGTCATTGGCGGGTGCCAATGTTTTCAACTGCGCATGCACCGAAACCCGTGTGGAAAAATTTCGTGGCGCTGTACCGTTTCTGCCTAGTCCGCCTTGAGTCGACACTGGCGCGCCACAGGCTGACTGTCCAGTGGATAGACTGGGATGTAACGCTCGGATCGACTAGTTTCTAGACAGATCGGCTATTTTGATAAAAAATAATTAATAATTAAATCATATAATTGTTTGTTATGCCATAAAAGTCCAATATACAGATTTTGCAGTTAATTAAAAATATAAAAAAATTTTTTGTACAGAAAAAAATGAAGAAATGAGTTTCCGCAAATCCCTTGTATATACGCCGGGTATCGAACTTCTGATGTAATTTCCTATTATATTCATGTAACTTTGTCCCGTCGCCTTAACACTTCGGCCATCTAAAAGTTAAATTTTTGTTCATTTTTGTCGGATATGAATTCCAATTCATTACATCCTAATATTTATTTCAATAAAACATGAACAATTTTCTAAACATTAAAAGTGTTTGATGTGTGAATAAATCATTGAGAAAAATAAAGTTTGTGTGATTTTACTTGCGATTAGGCTAAGAAATAATGATTGTTTATGATTTCAAACAATTAATACGTTAGGCTTAATTATCATTTACGCAACAAATAAATAACTAAAATAAATTAAATAAATCATTTATAATAATATTCGATTTTCTGGAATATCATCAACATTTTGCATAGCATTGTACATATTGAAATTATTATAAATTCAATATAAATTTATTATAACTTTACTATAACTTTTCTATGTAATTCAATTTAAAGAAAATGTTTCTAAACATTCTTAAAAAAAAATCGTTTTCAAGAATACAGTTCTTATATTAAGATTTCGATGACCTTCAAAAATTATTGTTTACTATCTTAAATATGTAATGGTATACCGTTAATTATTGCTTGAGCATTTGTGCAATTGTGTATTGTAATTTCCTAAATCCTTTATTCAAAAATGATTATTTTCTTAATTCATCACTGTAATTTTTGTTCAAGTCCAAACCGTGATTCTATCTAGAAACTAGCTAAAATATGGACAATATTTATATATTCAAAATCGTAACGAACTCCTAGATAGCGCCAAGACTGGGACTAGACGGCAGAAAGGTTTAAATCAAACACGTAGCAAAACTAGACAGCACCAGTGTAGCGCCAGGCTAGTATTGCGTGAATAGACAGGCTTGAGAAAAACTGTACTGGCTTTAGCATGATTCAAGACTGCCACGAAATTTTTCCACACGGGAAAGCGCGGGCCTATTTGAATGATAGAAATAGCTAACTTCTTAAAAAAATTATATTAACGTAATATTGCAAGTGTATATTATATATTTTTGAATAGTCCCGCGCTTTTTGGTACATAAACAGTTGAAATCGTTAGATTTTCAACATAAACTTGAAAACTGTCACATTTGACGTGCACTATCTTCCTTTGAAGAATGACTAATTTCGATCATTTGTGTTTCTTTAATCAATTTTTCACAGTGCAATATTATTTAATCCGAATTAAAAAGTAAACTGTGCATCATTACCTTGTAAAATCTTCGAAGTGATAGTCAATGCAGACGTGACAAAAAGGCTTTATTAGAACGATCTGAATCCATACTTTGGGTTAATTTAGAAACCATTTATCATTTTGGATTCCTTTTGAGCAAGACATGTTCCATTTTGTTGCAGCTCTTTTGGAACCAAAAATCGGTTCTTATGGAAACCCCCGCTTTTTCTGTGTTACATTACTTAAATAATAAATATCTTACAGGACATACCCAATATCAGATAAAAAATGATACTTTGGCAGTTGGTGTGATATAGTTATTTTTGTATAAAAATATTTTCAAATTTTTTCAATACATTGCATTGAAACTTTAATAAAAAGAACTCTTCTCCACTGAAAAAAATGGTATAGCTGTTGTAGCTAGATATATATTGCTGGGGAGATATAGCTGAATTTCCAATAAAGTCTAGGTAGGACTGGAAACTAGATAGCTAAGATATACAAACCGTCTATCTCCTGCAGACAGAAAATTTGGGAGATAAATCTATCACAATTTTCTAAACATTCTAACTGCCATGCTCAAACATCGTATCTCCTATAATTGGTTTGCTCGTGACAGCTAAATTTTCTAGGTACTGTACCTATACTTTGCTGCAAGAAAATCTGTTCAATACAGCTAACTATTTAGGAAGACGAAATCCAGCGATACTTTCTAGCTGGGATAGCAAGAATTCTAGATAATACACCTAGAAATTTTTTTCAGTGTCTCATACACATTTTTGCAATTATCATCATGTCAGTCTTGTAATGTTTCTAATTTAACATATTACATAGTTGTAACTTTCTCTAAAGTGAAATAATCTCGTATAAAATAAGCCGGGATACGTGGAACCTAATCATACTCGTAATACAATATTTTGACCTTTATCACTCCTGGGAATAATGCTGGCTTCAGTGTTGACATTTTGCATCTTCCGTAGGAAAACTGCTTAGAAATTGCCTACCACAAAGTGAAAATATAGATTCTAGCGCGATTAAAATAATAAATACATTGCACACAGCCCCTTTATACAAAGGCATGCTTATTTTTTTAATTTTTTTATTGTTAATTCGTTAATTATTAACATAACAAACATGAAAGAAAACTTATCATCCGTCTCTTGAAGGGGGAAAAATGGACTAAAATAAAAAAGTATGGCTTCATGATTTTTTTTTAATAGTTTGCAACGAGGGGTCTCACAAACTGGCTTGGGGCGTTCAATCGCTATTACCATGTGAATAAAAAATCTTACAATAAATAAGGAGTGTCAATATGATTACACCGTTCTACCCCAGTTACCACACCTTTTCCAAAGCTTTTAAAAGTTTCTGTAATACATATATTATTTATGTAAAGATTGATTCAGGGTGGCGATTACGTAGCTTTCCCACTTCACTTCCACTTTCACTTGACGGAGATAAATGCGAGGAGAAATGCACATTAGGACGAAAATCTAGATATTAAGATGTAATATGTAGATATTAAAATTTAATACCGAGACATTAGAATTCAATATCCAAGTATGATTAAAACTCTAAATATATGAAAATATCCAGATTTAACATCTGGATATTAAATTTTAATATCTACACTGGTTTATAAAATATTCTGCTGCTACTTTATTGGCTGAAACAATATTTTGGTTGTTTGTTTCACTATCAGAATTGTAATTTCAATAAACCGAGTACTAACACCAACAAGCAAAATAGTTGCCAACCAATAAAGTATCAGCGGCATATTTTACAAACCCAAGTAGTTGGGCCTACTACCTATTTCTTGAAAGTAGATATTAATGTTTAATATCTGTATATTACAGCTTAATATTTATAGATCTGCTTCTTATAGTTAAACATTTAGATCTCAGTGTCCATTTTTTTCTGTATTTATTGCTACATTTACCGCCCAACAATTTTTTCGATTGTTTGTAATTGAAAAAAAAATTGACTAGAGGTGACTGTGACAGTGAAGTGAAGCGAGAAAGTTATGCATTCGCCCCCACAGGAAGTACATTCCTACATTTTTAGAAGAAAAAAGACCGTAAATTTGGAAGTATGGAAGTATTTAGCGACTTTATTATAGTTCTTTCCAAAATTAAAAGCATTAACAATTTTTATTTATGACTGGAAGACTAATTTCAAAATAGGTTTCTTTTTTGGGATAATAAAAAACCAATGCGTAATTTTTTATTTTTTTCTACGGAAAAAGTAAAAAAATCAGAAATTGTAGATAAATAAAACGCTTTGCCTGCAATTAAATCTTTACGCAGTACTAATATAATATTCCTTTGAAATATTGCGGTAATTGCATTTACGTAATAAAATAGAACAACAGAATGATCGCTTGTTGTTATAACTATGTTCTAGGTTCGTTCAGAGGATGTTACAAAGTTGCGAATCTTAAGTAAGATATCAGAGCTTTCTTAGCGAAGTAAACGTTGTGTAAACACGGTTCTAATTTCTGGAGAAAACATCACCCAAGGGAAAAGATTTATCGCGATACGTTGAAATTTATTTTTGTATCAAGTAGACGTTTCTAACTAGTTTGTTCTTGGAGAAAGTAAGGGTCCTTTTCCTAAGATTAACGATACTTTAGTTCTGTTTTAAAGAGGTCCTCAGTTGCCTCTCCAACCACCGTCTACTTACCAACAATCGAATATCTCGGCTACTCTGGAATCCCTACAACTAAATCTCCCCAGCCCGCTTGCAGAACAAAACAGAATCTGAGAGTCTCTTTCCACCTCAAACTTTATCTTACTCTCCACAATGCTCTCTCCATGCAAGGGACAAACCTCATTTAGTCATTTTATACTTCCTTGAAAAAGCAGAAATCGTTGTATCTTGAAAGCAGGGCATTTTATGATGACTACAGAAGTGGTTGCGGACATTGGTATGGAAAGGGAGGGAAAACTAAGGGAGGTCGTGGTTTGTGGGCAAGGGATGGCACGTAGAAAGCGAAGGCTGCAGCTGAGGAAGGAGGTGCGAAAGTAAGCGAGCAGCGACGGGGGCTGAGACTGAAATTGATTGCTTTCATTACGCAAAAAAGCTCCTCTCCCTTGGCTTGATATTTTTAACGTCTGCCACGGTGGCGAATAAGTAAGTGCGCTATTTACATCAAATCTTGTAAGTTATTGCTCCCGGTAACGGTTCCGCGAAGCACAATATCCTGGGTTAAATCCCTCGACGACTGCGCCTGCGATAGAATTCCTGGAAAATTTTTATGTAATGAATTATTCCCGTTTGACCTTCTCACTGTACTCATAAGAGAAAAATTACGCAGGATAATCTAGTTAATCTGCTGTATCTAAGTGCATTGTTAATAGTCTTATTCTAAATGAACGCTACTTGGCACAAAAGATTAATTCCTTATCAGTTAATTATTCTTTAGATATACATCAAATATCTACGGGATATCCCATTGAGGTAGAAATATCGATATCCCTGGGATATCCATATTCTATCCTGAGATGTTTTTGGTACGTTTTTTGGACATTCAAAAGACCTAGATGAGATATTGCAATTGGTTAGATATATATCGCTGGAATTTTAAGAATCACAAAATTGCAAAAAAAAAAATAATCCCCGTATATCTCAGGGATATCAAAATTTTCGGCATGCTGGGATATCCCGCAGATATTCAAAGTATGTCTCCATCTAATATATAAATGTCCATGCAAATGGCAATGATGATCCAAGTGATATTCGATGGGTAGGATCGAATATCTGCCTTCAAACTTGACTGTCGAAAAACCGACAGAACTGGCGAGGTTGTTTTTTGCAGTTTTCCTCTCTCCTGGCCAAACGTCCAGGCAAATGCGAGTACTTCTAATAAGGTCGAATGCAGCCGCGGGTTATCACTGGTTGTTATTAAATCCTTACAGTGATTCTAAGCCCACCTTATTAAAAGAAACATTTTTACTGGCCCATACCCAGTTAAGTGTAGTCGTCCGGCGGTATATGTACTCATGCAAAAGGATTTAAATGATACTTTAGCAGCGAGGGTAACACTAGTATTACGTTATCTGTTTCACTGGGGTTTTAAAATAAAAAAGCATAGAACAATAGGTTTTAACCACAGTGATACTGAACTTAAATGGACCAGCCTTACAAGACAATAATAATAATGGATTCTGAAATCAATTCATGACGTATAGATGGCGAGCGCCCATCAAAGAGGGAGACAAACTCACTTTTACTTTTTATTTACCTTTTGCCATTTTTCTGTCCCTCTCCTCTCTCATCCTTAAGCCCCTGCCCCATGCTTGTATTCCCCTCTTCGCAACCTCTTATATCCTCCACCCCTACTTTTTATACCCCATCATCACAATCTTTGGTGTTTAGCTGCTTCTACGGAACTTTTCTTTGGCACGTAAAAACAGATTTTTGACTGATCCGTTCAATGTTAAATGATATACCTCCTTTCATGAGCTGATGTGCTTGAAATTATCTGAAAAAGCAATGCAACATATACAGTTTCAATTAAAATATATGTGTATAACTGAAAATTTGAAATATTAAAAAGGTTCATAAGGAAAAATTAGAAGTAAACTTTGAGTCTATAGACAGTTGAAAAAACCCTATTAGCAAATTATTATTTGAATATCTGATCATAGTTTTTATTTGTACACGTTTGATAAAGCTGCTTTTTTATATCGAATTTCTATGCTCAGTCCACTTGAGTCCAGTGGGTACTAGTTGGCTTCCTGAAATCATATTTTCCATAAATCTTCACCGTTTCATTTTGTCATCCAACGTTCAATTTGCCAGACGTCCTTTTCAGGTGACTAAGTCCTCGATCTTCCTATTCTATGACAAATGTGATTAATACACCAAC
The DNA here is from genome assembly GCA_932066315.1 of Andricus coriarius. Lineage (NCBI taxonomy): Eukaryota > Metazoa > Arthropoda > Insecta > Hymenoptera > Cynipidae > Andricus > Andricus coriarius. The sequence continues at coordinate 14,747 of CAKNWT010268373.1, forward strand.
TGAGCGCCGGATTAGGAAGGATGGAAGGTCGCAGGTCGAGGCACTGATTACGAGTAGGTGGCCATGAGAGCACGTAGCACCCACGCCCACATGATCGATGCACCCAGAATGTTGGCGGAAAGCGAGACAGTCTCATCTGCATCTGCCCTTCTAGCTAACCCCTCGCCTCATCCTCATGCGCTCATCCCCTCAACGGGTGTAAATGTATCCCACACCAAGTCCGCTGCAATTACGTTGGGACATATTGCCCGTCAACGCGATCAAATTTGCTCGTTCATTTACGCAAATGATATGCCAAACTCTAATGTCCTCTACGATTCACCAAAGATTACTTATAGAGTAAGGTAATCGTCATAAACACAGCAGGTTTCGAATGATTTATAGGACTAGGGCTGCCGAGTGTCTATTTTTCAAGATAATTATTCAAACTCAACTTCTACGAAACCAACGGGATTAAGGATCGTTAATAAAATCACTAGTTCGTGCAACATTGGAGACTTAAATGTAGGAATTTAAATCTACAGATATTAAAAAACTCCACATGCAAACATAGACATTCATAAAAGACTCATAAAATTTTCTGGAAAATCTATGTAATTAATGGGTACAAGTGATATTAGTGCGAAAAAGGACGTATCCAAATGAGAAGCTATCGAAGCCAGAGTCACTTTTGAAAGGTCTTTAGTTCAGACGTCCGGATAACGTCTTGGTTCTATCTTGGTGGCGAACTAGGAAAACTTTACTATCCCAATATTAACCGTATGAGCATTTTCGATTGTCTCTTAACTTAAAAAACACTAGTATGTAAGATCGAGAATGAAATATTTATTAATGATACAAGGGCGCAAAATAGGTGTTTTCCGACGATATGTGAATAAAAACCCGTGTAGAAAAATCTTCTGGTGCTGGCCCAGGCCAGGCCAGACCGTCTGGTTTGTAGTTTTGATGCTAACCAGATGGTCTGGCCTGAGTTTGGCCAAAAGTTTAACGTTTTTCTTTAGCTAGTACCAGGCCACAGCATATGATCAGCCGCTGGAGGTCCTTTATTTTGTTAATAACATGGAAAAAACATTATTTTCCACTTAAAGCGTATCGAGCTGATCAGCACCAATCCTTGACCAGGCCAGGCTGTCAAGGTGATAAGAAAAAAAGTCTTGTTTTGATGTTATCAATTTCATATTTTCTATCATGATTTTAGGCACCATACAAATTTTTCGAAATACGGCAAGAAACATTTGCTGATAAATCATAGAATCTTTTTGTTCTGGGATAGCTGATCAGCGCCAGTTTTGGGCCATACCAGACCTTCCAGACTAGACAGTGTAGATAAAGCCGGATTTGGCACCCGGCTGCCATTAAATTTTTCGACATGTGTCTCAGCATGTAAGCGTAGGTTTGAAGTACGAGTCAATAGCTCGCGCGAGCCTTGTCTTCGAAAATAAGACTACAAGGGTACTCCTTTCATTTATATATAATATATTTAGCTGCTTTGCGTAACGAATAGAAAATATCAGAGGTAGAATTGTGGTTGAAATCAAGGCGTGGTAGGTATATGTGCGTCGTAATGTTAACGGCCAATATACTAACGGTAGAGATGTTTCTTCTATTGGGGATGAGGCTTTTTTAACCAAATTCATTAAGGAAAAATGCACTATAAGAACATGAATTATAATGACTCTGTGTTATAAATGTAGATGTTAAACAAATACTTTGAGTTTGATTTTTCGAGAAACATGGACAGACCAACGTTTTATGTCTCACTACAGCTCTTATTTTCACCTTGAGCATACTTTCAGTTCATGTTTTTGGCGGGAAGGGTACAACTTTGCACGGAGCAACTATGCACGAGCCCAACTGTGCACCTCGATGGCCACAGGCACAATTGTGCACCGGCCCAACTGTGCACGTATAAATTTCGACGTGCACAGTTTAGAGTCTCATAACTGTGCACGTGCATATGTGGGACACAGATGGTACCTTACCAAATGGCTCATGTGCACAGTTGGGATGCCCCCAACTGTGGACGTGCATGGAAGGTGCCCTCCCAACTGCATACGTCTCAATTAATGCGGTCAGATTTTCAACTTACAAGACCACGTACACATATAGGAGTCTCCCAACTGTGCGCGTCTTAATTTGGGAAAGGTAAAACTGCACACGAGCCCTACTGTGCACTTCGAGGGCCAATGGTACAACTGTGCACGTGGTTGGATACTGGCACAAATGTGCACGTCCAAATTTAAAGCTGCACACTTGAGAGTCTCCTAACTGTGCACGTGCACAGATGGAACACTCCCAACCTTGCACGTATCGATTAATGAAATCGGACATTTTTTTATGTAAGAAATCGCATTGAGTATATCTTAAACCTATTCAAATTCATTCAGTCAGTTCTTTTTCCTTGGGTATTCAACTTAACAACTTTTTTACTCAAAAACCGTACATCTGAAAAAAGTGTACAGTTTGTACAGCATAACGCTTTAATTTTTTTCTGACGTAGAATGTATAGGATACAGTTCTCATGGTTATTTTATTTGTTTTTCAAGGGAAAGTAGTTTTATTTCTCTCATTGAATGAGAAAAATTTCAATTCATGTCGTGACGGACGCTCTCCAGCAGCAGATCTTAGTGATTTTTGTAATCAACTGCTCATATAACTACCTAACAATACGTGATGAACATATAGTAATATTCTTAGAAAGTTAATAAATTTGTTTGAAAATCTGTCAAATCTGTTCTTTTTGTAACATAAAATCTGAATGTATATTAAAAAGAAAATGATGAAAATACATATAATCGCAAAAAATACACGCATGCTGTATTGAAATATATTGCATCAAAATTCACTGGTATAAAGTTCCGTGGAGTTTTATGTACCTGTGGGTCCACTGTATCCTGTTGACCGGTTACATAAGGACGTCTTTCATATGGGACAAGAGTGCTACGATACTACCATATCTAGTGTCAAGGCGTCAAACGGAGAGAGGGAAGGGAGTTCGACGTTCGAAAGCAAGAAAGAACGAAAGAACGAAAAAAGAAACTAAAGAACGCACTCAAATGTAAACCGGCCCTTGTGAGATTCGCGAACCGGCGGTGGTCCCACCGACGCCGATGGCTGACCGCACCTTCCGGGCAACCCAGGTGATCCAGCCGTTGCGTCGCATGCACAGATACAGTGCAGTAAGATAGAGATAGGGCTAGTCCCCACCCTTGTCTGCGAGTGATCCCTCTCACAAGGTGCCTTTGGCAACTCGACAGTATGTGGCATAGACTTTACCAACATTCATCTTCGGCTACCCTTCACCACGCACTAACTGACACGATTCGCACTTATTCAGTCAATATAATTATCAAAGGCGCTACGAAAATTCACCATCCAGGCTGTGCGATCTACAAATTTTGTCTTTATAAACAGTATACTTAAGACATTACTTTTTCCTGAATACCAAGCTGATCCTGGCAAAATAAAATCGGTTCTAAGTCAGTGGCTGGCGAAGAAGAATCGGAAGAATGTAAAGGAAAAAATCGGGCTCGACGTCTAAAAGACGTAAGTGTCATCCCGTCGACCACCCTCGGGACTCGCGTCTCATGAATAAGCAGAGTTTCGGTGCTGTGTGATTTCGCGTGGGATTGTTGGCGGTAGACCAGCCGGCGAACGTTTATTTCGCAACCTTTACCACTCGGCGATGCCAATAACGACATTATCCCATGCGACGCTGCCAGCGTTTCTATAGCAACCCCCATCGTAAACGCCCCGATTTCCCGTCACGTGACTCTCCATCTACCAACGAGCGTACATCTACAGGATGCTGGATGCTGATCCAAGGGATGCGAGGCGGAGTCAACGGCGTGGGGATGAAAGCTCCGAGTTTCGAGGGGGCGAGAAGTCGCCAAAAGTCACGTGCCACCGTCAAAGACTCTCCATGCTTCCGCGTCGTCGCGAGACCAATCACCACGAGCATCGATTTCGTCCGTTAGTTAGACCAAATAAACGCCAATTCCAGTTTGACCGATTTTTAGCGACTTCATTCATATTAGTTCAGTGATTTTTATGTTCTTTTCAATGTCGTAGAATATCCTAAGAAGTGTCACTCGTGTCTCAGATTGTGATAAGCAGTGATTGTGCAGTTTAAATAATACGTGGTGCAAGCATGGAGTGGATTCAAACTGGAAAATTGTTACGGAATTTCTAAGTTCAGAGCTGAGGCTAGTGTATGTTTTGAATGCAAAATATTTTCGCACATCTAGACATACATAAATTCAATTAGTAAAAAGTTTTAATGGTATGAAGACATCAACTTTATATCCCAGGTGTAGAAAGAATGAACGACCAATTCGTGCGACCACCAAGAGGCCGCAGGCTACAGGGATCCTGAAGAAGTAGAGATATGTCACTGCAAAAATAACGGATTAGTGAGCCACTTGAATGCTGGTTTTGAAGAGATTCGAAAGCCAGAGCGATTTCGGCAGAGGGCACGATGAACCGGCGGGACGGATACCCGCTGACACCACCCGTCGGCAACCACAAAGCCGTTCTTGATGACAGTCATTGTATACTGTCACCGTAGAGTGTGCCGTGGTCTTAAACACAAAGGGAGAGTCATTTAGAAAGTGCACAAGAGGTCTTTATCGAGGATCAATAGATATCTCGCACCTTGGAGAGCCACCTGGATATTCACATCCGACGGCCGGAGGACCTAGGGTAGCGAAATGGATCTTAGCACAGCTTATCGTTACAACCAAAACATGATGGAATATTACACTTGTGAGTTAATCAACTGGGTGAAAAACTCCTTCTTGATCAATTATGTTTCAATTCAACAAATTTAACTATTCAAAGAGGTTTTGATGTTTAAAAGTTGAAATATTTGAATATTGCTTCGAATAAATCTATGAAAAAGTAGACACTTTGTTCTAAGTATAATTTGAAAAAATCATAACGTACCAATTATAAAAAATGCCTGAAAACTCGTGAATTGTATTGCAGGATAAGTGCACAGATATGCAGATATCGCGCAGTGTTGGGATGAACAATGAACATTTATTTCTCTGAATTTAAGGGGGTTCTTCTTCTTCATCATCATCTTCTTCTTCTTCTTCTTCTTCTTCTTCTTCCTGTCCTGTTCCTTTGAGAATTAAGTCGTGTGGGACTCGTATAGCACTGGGATATTTTCGGATATACAATCTATCTCCGCAGAATATTTTAAGACATTAATTGATTATGCTGTTATTGCTATAACTGTTTTTTTTATAATTTCTTCATATTTTGCTATTTGCTTAAAGAGTACTTTAGCTCTTAAACAATTAAAAACGATCATCTTCACTCAATGAAGTTTTTTATCACTAGCATTGTTATAGACTGCTATTAATGTTCATAAATAACTAGAGTTTAAACAAAATTCACAATTGCCTTTATTCGGTATCAAAAAGAATTTCTTTACTAAAATTATTCAATTCTTAAATAATCATTCAATAAAGTACAAGTGTTAACCTTGTATTTATTAATTTTAAATTCTTTTATTTATTTTCAGAAATTAAAATGGTATTTGTTTATTTTTTACAACTTGGAAGATTTTAAATCATTAGTGAAAATGGTTAAATATAAAGGGACCCTTTTACATGAGTTTATTACTTAAGTTCATACTTCAGTTTTAGTGTGAAAAGATGAGGCAAGGATATTCAAAAATCACACCTTGCAGTATAATTAAAATTTAAAATATTAATTATATCAAAGTTGACGGCTCCACGGATTTTTAGAAATGAATTCTTTTTTTTTGCCTATATGGTTACGCGGTAACGGTAGCGTGGCCGAGGTGTACCGCAGTGATATTTCAAGCCCGTTGAATAAAATTGTATTTACCTCAAGTGTTATTCTTAATTTTACCCTGAGAATTATTAAAATATAATGTTTATATAATTAAACTACAATCTGGCCATGTATTTGAAAACTTATCTTAAACATATACAGGCATGTGTACTACCTTATGTGGAAAAATTTCGTGACGCTGCGCTGTACTCTTTCTGTCTAGTCCTCCTTGAGTCGAAACTGGCGAGCCACAGACTGACTATCCAGTGACTAGACTGAGATGTAGCGCTCATTTCGACTAGTTCCTAGAAAGAGCGTCTATTTTGATAAAAAATAATGAAATAATATAATTATTTTTTATAAAAACAAGACTAATAAATAGATTTTGCAGTTATTTAAAAATATTTTAAAAAATTTTTGTTAATAAAAAAATGGAAAATGAGTTCCTGTAAATCTTTAGCATACGCTGGGTTTCGCTCTTGATGTAACTCTATAATATGTTGCTATAACTTTGTCCGGTCGCCTTAACTAACTGAGCTATCAGAAAGTTGAATTTTTTTTCTTGTTTGGCATTATGAATTTCAATCCATTCCAAAGTAATATTTATTTCAATATACCAATAACAATTTTCAAGTTTTAAAAGTTCTTAATATGTGAAGAAACCATTGTTAGTAATATAGTTTGTATGATTATACTTGCAATTAGGTCATACAATAATTATTTTTTATTATTTTAAATCATTAATACGTTATGCTAAATTAGTATGCACGGGTATAATAAATTTATTTTCTGGAATATTATAAATATAATGCATGGCTACATTATACATATTATAACTAATATCAATTTATTATAATTTTACTATGTAATACAATTAAAAGCAAATGTTTTTTAGTCCTGTGTTAAATAGAAATCGTTGTTAAGCATGCAGTTTATATATGTATTAAGATTTCAATTAATTAAATCTTTTATGTTAAAATTATTATTTTCTGAATTCAATTATATATTTTTTGTTTAAGTCATAATCGTGATTCTGTCTCGAATAAAATTTTGATACCTCGATTTTTGTACAGATTATCTTAAAATTCTCAGCAGAAAAAAAATTCTTAAAATATAGGACAAAGTACATATTGCAGATGAAGGTTTTGCCTATACTGATATAGAGTTTTGAAATTTTTAGTCGATTAGCAATTATTTCCTGGCGAGTGAAAGTTGAAAAAGTACCATCATCTTACGTTAATTTTAGAATACCCAACTTTAAATGGCTGTTAGTCCCTGAAAATTAATTACAACAAAGCTGAAAACAATATGTAAATTTCGCTGATCCTTTATGTGCACAATGGTAAAATACAGAGTCAGATATAAACATTTATTATTAACTTAATAACAAAAGAGTAGTGAGGGGTCATCTCGGAAACTAAAGAACGTACGGAGATAATTGCTGAAGCAAATTGCACGTTTTTGGCTTTTGAAAATGGTGTATGTAGTGTCAATAGGCAAACGTTTGCGCTTAAACGTTTAACAAATTATTTTTTTATTCGTAAAGTAGAAAGGGCTGTTCAATTATCGAAGCACCCGCACTCACCGGAGGAGACCTTGCCTGCACTACTGCTACTCCTCCAACTACGTTTTTCTATCACACTTACTCCAAAAATGTGCAATTTGCTTCCAGAATTATCTCCGTACGTTCTTTAGTTTGGGAGATAACACCTCACTACTCTTTTATTATAAACTTAATAAAAAATGCTTATTTCTGACTCTGAAATTTACCATCGTGCACAGAAAGGATATACGAAATTCATTCGGTTATTTTCAAGTGGTAAAAGTTAAATTGTCTCAAATCAAAGCCAAAGAAAATACAGTGATTTATTGTTATTGTTTATTTAATTATGAGAGCAACAATTATTATGAAATTAGGACCTCCTGCGAATACCACAACCAAAGAGAGTTGATGATTGTTTAATTTTGATTATGTCTGATTTTCAGCCAAAGTAGCTGCTTTGGAAAGGAAGAATAATTTATTTTTGTTGTTGAATTTGTTAAAAATTTCTGCGTGTATTGACTTTATATTCCAATAATTTTTCAATCTGGCTCAAATACATTACATACACGGAGAAAATTTGTGTGTTAAATTTTACATAACTTAGTTCGGTAAACGGAGGACATTACGGCATTATATTAAAATTTCACTTTCAGTTATGTAAAATGAAATAGGGTAGTATTTGATGTGAAAATATGAATTATTAATATAAATTCATTAAAATTTAATTCGTGATTCAGTAAGAAATAATACAACGAGATAATAAAGATTGCCTACCAGTTAGATAAAATCAGTCGAACTGTTAGGTACAGTTTCAATCGTAGAAAAGAAAGTCTACCTCTCTATATATGTGAATTCTACATCCCAGTCATGTAAAATTTCGTGCGCCAGAAAAAAAAA